>KZ808996.1:109583-127941 GCA_000696205.2 Oncopeltus fasciatus | reverse complement strand
ATTAATCATATAATATATATTATGATATTAATTAGCAATTAATTTATAGCTACCAAACAAGACAATTTATTTGTCTATAATCTCTCTCTCTCTCTCTCGCTCTCTGACAATCTCGCTCTCTCATACTCTCCCTACACACTCCCTCTCACTCACTCTCTCTCTCTCTCTCCCTCTCTGTCTCCCTCTCACTATATCTCTATAATATTTGTATACAAATAATCTATGTAATCATAAGCACTTTTCTAGTGGGGGATATAAAAGCTTTTGTTATGACATAATTCATTTCCATTCTTTGGTGGTTTACGATTTAAAAAAAAAAAAAAATTGTCTCTTTTTCTTGCGACAAACTTCATTATTATTAAGCATAGTACTTAATAGTAATAAAAAAAGTACACAAAGACCACGTTGGACCAATGAGGAGATTAATTTTTCATCAGTTATATTTCTCATTATGAGTGTTTGAAATTATACTGTAGCAGAAATTTTTTTTTTTCTTTTTTTTAAATATCTCTATTCAAAAATATATACTAATCTCAATCCTTTCAGCAATGTTTTATTAGAACGTTAGATATTATTTATCGATCAATTCCTCAGTGTTTAGTTTTAGAATTGTACTTTGTGTTTGTTTGTCCTGAATTTATAGCACATCCTCTTTAGTTATAGCTCATGTTTCAGTTCCAAAGTATGTATATATAAATTTATATATATATATATATATATGTGTGTGTGTGTGAGTGTGTCTGTGTGTGTGTTAACAAAGAAAAACATTTTGTCAAGGAGATTTGTAACAGCGAGGTGGGTTTGGCTTCGGTAGCAGGTCTGGCAAATAGCNGGGGGGTTCGGTCAAGGTAAGATCCAAGAAAAACACAAATTAAACAAAAAGGTGAATTTTTTAAATTATCTATCCAAGTCACCGTGTGTGTCTACGGTCAGAAAAACTCTCCATTTGAAAAGTTAGGTATTTTTAAGCTGCCATCAACAAAGAAGGTCGTTACCAATACTCTTAGACCGCTAAGCCTCTGTATTTTTGGTCTTCCTCAGGTGTGCTGGTCGACCGTTGCAAGCCTTTTCTGCTTTATCAGACAGTATTAATATCAACTATTATATGAGATTATTGATATTATAACTGTATATATATATATATATATATATATATATATATGTGTGTGTGTGTGAGTGTGTCTGTGTGTGTGTTAACAAAGAAAAACATTTTGTCAAGGAGATTTGTAACAGCGAGGTGGGTTTGGCTTCGGTAGCAGGTCTGGCAAATAGCTGGAGAGTTGATGTTTGACTTTGATGGACATTAAATTGCTTTGATAATGTTTGTTTGAAGATATCGATCCAGTTTAGCCTGTACCATCATCCTGGAGGCTCTCGCCCTCAGCTCTCAACGCGCTCCAGAAGGGTATCTCTCAAGCGCATGGTTTTTTTAGGGATATTTATATACATTGCGATTTTTTATGGGTTTATTTTTACCACAGCACTGAATAGGACTCGTTAAAATGTAAATCAATTATGCTGATGTGTATCACAAGCAAATTTGGATAATAATTTGTTTTCTGGAATGTTATAATTTAGGATACATTAATCAAAATTTCTAGTTTACCAGTTAATTTATTAAATAACTCAGAGTAAAACTTTTGCCCAATTAATCCAAACTTTGGTATTTTTTAGATTTTCTTGTTCGTTTCTAGAGCATAGGTATTAGTTTTTATGCCTTTTTTTTTTTAGAATGCTATTATAAACATCTTCCATCTTTAGATCGGTAATAATTTTGATGTGATGCTTCCTATGTCTATGATTAGCTGAAGAACCACAAATAATCTATACTTTTGTTACTTTTATTACTATATGGTGTATGTTGTACATTATTATTATATTAGTACATATTTATTGTATACTATGAGAGCACATTGCAAGATGCACGCTGTGCAGGATGTAATTTCTAAAATAAATAAAATAACCTAAAAAAAAACAACTTTTGTTACATTTACATCTTAAAGGCGTTTCTGTATCTATCTATTTATATCTTACATTTTAATCCTGTAAAGACGGGGGGAGGCAATCTACAAAACGATTTTCCATAAAGATTTTTTGAAAATGGCTTATTATTATATTATATTTTAAAGATAATTCTGTAAGATACTTTTTAATTTGGTAAGTTTCACGTTGTTCAGCAATGAGTTTTTCACTGATATTTATGAGCTGATTAAACCTGGGGAAAATGTTATTACATAACGCTGCAAATAACATATACATAGATTTGAACCCAGATTTGCATAAGAACGAGAATAATCATAAGAAGATGCACAAAAAGTTATCTGACTCCATGGTAATCGGTATAACTAACCAAGGAAACGATCAAGGCATTTTTTTGGGGAAATTCTCCCACACGAGATTACCACATTTAACTTTACCTGATCACAACCTATTTACATCGAAAGGTCACGCACTAGCGAAACAGCACTTCACTTGTTACGAAGGAATTCGAAAATGGCGAAGTTATTGGTCCTTTTTTAAAAGAGCAAGAATTATTTTGGCGTGTATATAATAGCAAACGACAGTACTTTGAAAAAGTACTTTGCATCATTTTTACACAAAAAACATATATTTTCTATTAATAAATGTCGGTTCCATATATTTTACTTTAGCAATATTCCCTCATACAAGACAATCAAGTCGATGAGCACTATATATATATATATACATATTTTTCTTTAGCTCGGAAATTATTTATTTTTCTCACACTATATATATAGTAGTAATTTTATTAATATTTGATTACTTGTAAGTATTGTATTTTTAGTTAATTATTTATTTCGTAACTCTACGACTTATATATTATAAAGTTTAATTTTCAGTTGTTATGTACCCCTGAAGAAGGAATTAAATATACCGAAACTCTCTAGTAATTAAATATACCGACATTTTAGTCTAGTTTCTTCACTCCATTATTCCTCACATCCGACATTCTCTAATAATAATAAATTTTCAGTAGACTTTTTTTTGTTTTTTTTCTTCATTTCTAGATTTTGATACGATAAACATAAACATCGAATTTTTAAAAGTATGTGTTAAATATATAGTACATTACATTAACTGAATTTATTTAAAAGGAGAAATTTTTTGACCGTAGATATTATTATTAGATGATTTTAGTTGGGGTTCGGTCAAGGTAGATCCAAAAAAAATACACATTTAAAAAATTTAAAAAAGTGTATTTTCTGCCAATGTTTCGGCTTTCATTGTAAGCCATCTTCAGGGCTGTCTATCATGAAGACGAGAGAGGACGTCCTGTCCCTAAGTTCACATTTCCATGACAGGATTTTACCTTGACCGAACCCCAACTAAAATCATCTAATAACTGATTTTTTATTTTTATTTATTTATTTTTTTTTTTGAGACTGTGTGTGCTAGATCGACTAATGCAGAGTAGAGTAGGTGCCTGTAAATATCTATTTGGACGGGTTTACCCGGAGAAATCCAAGAGGGCGCCAGCCGGTAGCAGAAACGGAAGGTATAAATCTTGAAGGCAGTGGAGGAGATACATAAAAGACGTGAAGCCTTTTTACAGTTTACTACTGTCATCGCAATTGTAATGGTCCTTCCCCTGTCGCCTTTATGTTCTAATTAGCTTTACTGCGAAATATTAAGTACCGTTTAAAGTAAGGGCCGTCCTGAATTTTATTAACCTATCAAGGTGAATTGAAGAACAATTTCATGACTGGCATTAGGGGAAGGTGAAGTGGGGTTTTAATATCAAAAACGACCGAGGGGGAGGAACAAGCCACTTTTACAACACTCCCCCCCCCACCCCTCGGTTCTCACTATAACACATTCAATTTAACGATAAATAGTAAGAATTAGTTGTTTAAAAAGAAACTGGCCTCGACTCTTTCATTCTTTAAAAGGTAATTAATTACATTTTTTTTTATATTTTAGAAAAATGCTTTTCAAAAAAGTCCCTCTTCTTTCCAAAAATGGAAAAACAAAATTGCTTCAATACATGTTTTTAACTGAGACTGCCATCTCCATAATAGAAAAAAGTGGAAAAAATTAAACACTAAAAGATAAAATTTTTTAAAAACTATATATATGTAAATTACTAATTTTACCGACATTTGAGAAACGTTTGTCTCCTTCCTCATTTCCAGTTATGGATACATGGATACAGCTTTGTTGATGGCCGCATTATGTATGTACTTCCTACTGCGATTGTCATATCTTATGTGATATGCGACAACCGTAAAATGGAGTATCTTCATTGTTATATAATAACACGGTCGTTAACAGAGTCTACATTTGTTTTTTTATGGGATTTCATAAGCAGGGACAAATTCGCCTTGAGGAGGGAAATACATTTTTCCGTAATGTATGTCCAATTATTAGTTTAAAATTTATTTATTATTATTTTGAATTTCCATTTTTTTTTTGAGAGAGAGAGAGAGAGAGAGAGAGAGGCCACCAGTTTTTAGGTGAGGTCTTCTCTGAGATTTAAGAAATTTCATTAGGAAATTTAAGTAGCCATAAAGCTGATTTTTTTCAAATGTACTATTTCGTTTAGCGCAATTCAAGGCAAGACTAATTGTTACAGTAATAGAAAAAAATATTTTAAATTGTAACAGAAATTGATGATGACGAGTAAAAGTTGACCTGAACCACTTAATTTCGATTTAACTCCTAGAAAACATAGTTATTTTTTGATAAGACTTCAAATTCTTAATAAGTAATTATTTTGTGATAAATTAAGAATATCGAACAAATAGATTTTAGGGCCTGACAACCTACACGAGCTTGATTCTATATTGAATTAGAATTTTAGCGGCATAAATAATTAAATAATCGGATGGAAATTCATTATGATAAATTTTAATGATACTTTAAAATTTGTATCTATTCACTTTTGGAAAGTTAGTATGATTTAGTCAGTGGTGGAGATTCTGATGTGTTTCTGATTTTTAGAATAAAGAAAGAAAATTCTGTATTTAAGCTTCTTTTAATAAACTGTTGATTGAGCTTCTTAATAGAAGATTACGGCATAGAGCAAGTTAATAGAGAACAAAATTTATTGCTGTAGAACGTCAATTTCTAACATTTATGTTCTATAAAATTTTTACTTAGAACGTATAGTAAGAAAATAATTTAATCATGGGACCACCAGGGCTGGCGGTAACACTTATATTTAGAATATAGAATAAAATTTCTAGACCTTTTGAAGCTCATTGTGTTTCTCTTGTAAACCCCACAAACAGGTGGGGTTTTAGATGAAAACCAAATTTTAATATGTTAGTTATTATTTATTTTTTATCGTTGAAGAAAAAAAGAAGTTAATTGGTTATAATTTATTTTTAAAATGTTTTTATCCATAAGATTTGTAAGAAAAACTTACATTAAAGAAGATATTTGAGAATATAACTGTTTATGCTGTGGGCGTCTCGTACGACTTCAAGTCTGCCTTTATGACCTCTCCTTGGTCTCCTCAGCTCCTAAGAAGGAACCAGGTCCTATGAATGTACATCTTTATTGAATATTGGAAATTGTTCTGAGTTTGCTAAGTTAGGCAAGATGGGCTTTTTTATTTTTTCTGCCATTAGTTTTTTTTTTAAATCTTTGTTGCAGTCGTACTAAGCATATCTAACATAACTACTTTAAATCTATTGTCTCAAATATAAATGTTGATCAAATTTGAGCAGTTATATTGACACAGAGAAAACCAAAGGATATTATCCATTGTCTATGGGATCTATAGAGGATTCGAGTAAGATTTAAAATTTCAAATGAATTTAGAGTGTAGGGCGGGGCTAATGGCTAGAGATATAGATGTGTAGCTGGTGACAAGGACACCAGGGGTTGGCGAAGGGCCAGTATTCCTTCTCCTCCCCTTCCTACCACCCCTAACATCATCCCCTTCAACCGATATTCGTCTCCACTTTTTCTCACCTCCACTCATTCGTTCTTGGCAAATCCAGCTACTCCCCTTTACTTAATTGAGTCTTATAATTGTCATATATATTTCTTTACTATATATTTTATTTATATGGCAATGATTCAATTATGATCACTCTGTTGATCAAGTGTCGGTATCCTAAAACGTCACTTTATGGTTAAGGTATAACAACACAAATATCGTGGAATAATATCAAATTTCTACCAAACCTACATAATAAATTTTTTTAAAAATAGGACCATTTAAAATTACACTATATACATACGAATATGTTGTCAGTTCAACGGTTTGTTTCTATTACTTTTAAAACCGTAATTACATTTATTTATTAATTTATAAATAATTTGATGAGATCTTTAATAGCGAATTCAGTTAAGACATCATCGCCTACTTACTGTTATTTGCGACTTAAAAAAAAAATAAACCTTATGGAATTTAATATTAGGAAATTAAACATTAAACAAATAATATAGTTTCAAATTTTTCTTAACGTTAATATTAACAAAAATAACTCGATTTGAAACTTTGATCACCTTATTAACTTGTTCGCTGGAACTTTCTTGACAAAACTGAGTAAAATACCCTCCATGAACTATGTTAACCCGCTTTACCTTGGATAGTAAAGTGAATTACCTTCAGAATCTTATACTTCAAAATGCCATTCATTCACTCTGAATAAATTTTTACCAATTGTCTGGATGAAGGTGAAAGCTAAAAAATCATAGAACTTTAGTTGCTCTCTTTAAAAGTCAAATAGACAATCAAATTTTCATGTCGTTGACTCTGCCTGTAGGGAGAATCAATTCGGTTTTTTTTCTATGAAAATCGAGAAGACTTCATTTTAAGTAATGAAATATATGATTGAACTGATATTGATATAAGATATCCAACATAGAACATACCATAAGGATAAATAGGGCTATAGAAAAATATATTGATTATTTTTTGACAAATGGCAAGCTGTTACTAGTTGCATTTCGCTCAAGTCATAGGTTCTTGCATGACTTTATGATATTGAAAGACCAAGACACATCATTTATATGAAAAAGAAAGAAAAAAAAAAATATAAGGCCGGCTATAAACATGAGTAGAGGAGGGGGTAGGGATATGAAGAACCCTCACTGGCACAATGGCGTAAAAACGTTCAGCTGAGCTCGGCTTGATGGATGGCGATGAGCAGGCAGTCTTGTGGGCCCAATTATATCCCGTCTGGAGCTCGCCCCGACCACGCGTATCCCCAACCTCCTCTCTCGACTGCTACCCATCCATTTCAGAGGAAATTCCAACCTATTCCTATCTCTCAGCTGATGTATTCATTCTTATTCACATATTTGCATTAACATGTATGTATACTCTAATCTTAAGAGAAAAAGAAAAACAAAAATGTGCCACTCGACGTTCTTTCAGCCCTGTCACGTCAATTTAATATCTGCATTTTGTTACACTGTTTCATGCGTCATTCCTCATTCTTACAGAACCCTCTTGGTCTTGGAGGATCTCCGATAACTCATCTGTACAATACCTTCTAAGCTTAAAAAAGGAGTTGGTTCTTTAAAGTGAGACATGAGAGATAATAGTTGAATACCTCCTTATAATAGAATCTTAGAGTTGCAGTTAGGAGACTAAATCTGTTGTAGCTTTGTTTTTCTGTAAGATGTAAACTTCTCTTGCCTTGCAGTTTGAGTCCTAAATGGGTGAAGAAAGGGTTCATGAGAAAGTGGAAGTTCAAGCATGGGAGTGATAGACACACTCCATGCTGTCTGTACCGAAGGCTGAATAAATGCTCTATAATAATGGAAACCGTCATAACGTTTTTTAGGGGTCTTTCGGGATACTCTATAGTATGTATGTATATACATATATATGTGAATAATCAGAAGAGAATAACCAGGCTCTGATCTATAGAATATTCAGAAAGGGGTATTACTTTGGATAGGATGGTACATAGACTTTTATGAACAAAAATCTTCAGAAAGGCGATTAGACCGCATAATAAATAAAATTTTCTGAAAACCTTGAAGTACAATGAAATTATACAAAATACTAAGTCCGCAATACACATTTAGACAAAACTCGCAAATTTACTTACTCAAATAGGTGTAATCTATAAAAGACCATTTTAGAACCTATAATATGAATAAATGTACAAAATTACTAACGAACGCACATTTTGAAGACATTCGCTCATTCGAACACACTTTACACAGGAAAAGTTTCCTCTAATCACACCTCTAAAGGTATTTGCTATTAAATAATTTAAATTAAATCTTATTATGCTTTAACATTCGAAAATATAAATCCACATAGCCTATTTTCAAGAAATTCGTTATTTAACGCAGCAACTAAGTCATGAAGGCGTGATCCTCGAAATTGTACATAAGATTCTACTTTCTCGAAATTTTATATAAGATTCTAACAAAAATTCCACATGGCATTTTTTGAATAAATCAAGTCCTTATAATACAATTAATTATTTGATGCAATAAACCCATAATACACATTTTGAAAAAAAACTCTCTACTTGGCGCAGAACATGAGTCATAAAGATATTAACTACAAAATTACTCATGAGATCCTACAAGTCCAAGAAGAACACAGAAGTACTAGCCCAAAAAATATATTTAGATGAAATTCACTACTTGACGCAACCCTAGATTAAACGTTGCTCAAGTACAAAATTACACAATATATGTAATATCACTCATATACCATAACTTATCATAATATCCAATACAAAAATCCCACACTTATCATAAATAAATAATTTATATTGCAATCAAATAAAGACTGTATATTATTAGATGATTTTAGTTGGGGTTCGGTCNTGATTTATATATATACATAATAACACCTATAAAATAATTAAATCATTCTAAGTCCTAAACTCGCAATAAACATTTTGATTAAATACGCCAACTGACACATTTCTCCATAAAAGTTTATATGAGGCTCTAAAGTTAGAAGAAATGTTGAAAAATATTGACCATGAACGCATATTTTGAAGAACTTCACGCATTAAAACACATTTTATATTAGGCATATTCACCTTTCCACAGACCCCTAAAGGTGATTTATATTAGATTAAATCTTATTTTGCATTAAAAGGTTCGTAATACTAAACCTAGTAGCACTTTAGTAGCACTAATGGTGTGTCGAAAGATACTGTTAGTCGCCATCTACTCTCCATGGGAAAGGTAAAAAAGAGCAGTAGATTGGTCCTCACGAACTTACTTCTCAGTAATAAGCTATGAAGTTAAAAATTTATGAAGTTTTATTGAAAACCCTTCTGACATGAGATTTTACCGGAAGATTGTCAACTGGGATGAAAAGTAACTTTATTAGGAAAATCTGAATACTCGTAAGTAATGGCTATATCGCGGTCCAACTGCTTTTCCAGTTGCTGAAAGGGGGCAATTGAAAAAAAAAAAAATCTATGCTTTGGTTATTTTTTTTTTTTTGTTTTTTTTTTAATTCTTTACTGCGAACAACTGGAAATATTGTAAGCGATGTTGCCTGCTTTTATCATCTAAAAAAGAGTTTTATTTCAAAGTAGATAATGTTCGTACTACAGTTCCCATTGAGCTAAAAAGCAGTTTAAAGAATTTAATGGGTTCGAACTCCTGCCTCAGCCACCATATAGTTCAGACCTCGCATTACTACTTCTTTCTTGAAAAGGAAATGTTTTATAAATTTGTGGAAGTTGAAATTGGTGCCCAAGATTTTACTTACAGCCATCCCAAGGAGTGGTATCAGCGTGGGGCGAGCAATCGGTTATCAGATGGCTATTAACGGTTGATGACAATTAACTTAACTTCATTCAGTATCAAATAAATATTTGGATGCAAAACGGTCATTTTTTTACAAACTACTTTCGTATATATTAAATATGCAGTGTTTATCGAACAGAATGAATAATATTTATATATATTTATACCAACAAATACGTAAATTTTAAATTTCATTTTTAAAAACTACATAATTAGTTGAGCTTTATTGCTTCAGTTTACCTTTATTTTGACATACTTTAACAACAAATAATTCAGATCACAAAATACCAGTTCAATAAGAATTTCTAAAAGCGTATCGTTTTAAGTAGTATATTCTGCGATAAGTAACATACACCAGACGTTATGTGAGATAAGATAACGCGAAGAGAAATTCGGCAGAAAATTCAGTTCTGATTCGTAATTCAGTTCCACGGTAAATAATGAAAATTATTATGATTCCTATCTATAAATTAATTTTAAATAATTCATGCTATTTACGTATAATTCTAATTCTTAGTATCAGGTGTCAAGTATTTAATAATTGAGTATAACGTTTCATGCAATATTTAGGAGCATACTAAATTATTACAATATGATTATAATACAATATAATAAAATATATTGGAAAGTGTAAAATATTTTCACTTATGGACAGTTTAAGAGCTATGAATAAAACATTGGTAAGCTTTATTGAAAGAGCGAATTCTCATAAACCTTCTGAAAAAGGAAAAACATTATTTCTTTTTTTTTATAGTACTTCTGTCTTTACTGTGCACAAAGAGTTAAAATATACTGTATAAATAACTCACCTTACCAACTAAACGTCCTGCATAAATTTAATTGTAATCACTAACTTGCTCAATTGAAGGAAGTTTTAGTGCTTTGTTTTATTTCACTTTTACGATTTTCCATCATATGTCTGAGGTTTGATAGATAGTATACACATAGTACGTCTGTTGCTAAAATTAGGATGCCTCCAACGAAACAGTCTGATGAACTTGTGCATTGATTTTTTTTCCCTACACGCATGGGATGTGTGTGATAGCAAGTTGTGTTCCAGATGGATGAACTTTCTTTTTCACAGACTATTTTTCGGCGTATATTCTTCTTTTTTATACATAATTTTGTGCAGCTCAATGAAGGACTATATTTTCTTTTTTTATTACTTAAAAGCAACAACGAAAAAAAAAAGCATATAAAATACCCACAAGGAGGTAATAGTGATTTTACTTCAGTAAGAGTCAGAATATTTTTTATTCTAAGATGATTTTAGTTGGGGTTCGGTCGAGGTAGATCCAAAATTTTTTTAGAAATACAATGTCATGAGAATACAGTAATATAATTAATTATATTATAATTCTCTATTATACTAATTTCAAATATTACTGTATTCTCATGACATTGTATTTCTACAGCCCTGAAGATGGCTTACAATGTAAGCCGAAACGTTGGCAGATAATCCTTCATTAAAAAAAATACATTTTTTTAATTTTTTGTTTTTTTGGATCTACCTCGACCGAACACCAACTAAAATCATCTTAGAATAATATCTACGGTCAACAAACTCTCCTTTTGAATATTTTTTATAGTTAAACTCATAATTTAATTATGTCATGGTGATGGAATCAACCAAATGATAATGTAAATATGTCTACAACCTAAAAAATTATAGGTGCCACATAGTCTAATAAGGTTTTTTTTTTATATTTACGTCCATAAATAAAACTTTAACGTATCTTATTTTATACGATAAATGTTTAAAGTAATTTTCATGATAACAATATGAGTAATTTGGGGGAAAAAAAAGTAAAAGAAGTGCCTTTACATCACGGTATGTAACCGGTAGTGCTCTGCTCTGATGAAGTGAAATAGTTTGGTTATGTAGACGTGTGGGGGATACCTGACGTCACAATAAAAACCACCCCGCTCTCTGTCAGTCCGGCGGAGGACATTAAGGCAATATATTATACGATATGTCATCCGGCTCTGACAGCGGACAAATACAGCTTTATATTAGCGTCGGTAGGAGGGGAGTTCTCGCAGCCACGTCCTGCCAGCTGATGTGTTTAATTTCCACAGTCAGCTTTCTGCACAGCTGATTAGCCCTCAGAGGTGGCCATTAATTCTTACCTGAACTCTGATGGTCTTTTGATGAAAGGGCACATTAATAACGTGGCTTTTATCAATGGCCGTCATCCCATCCAGGCATAAGGTGTTGTGCAAATCATTCCACCTTTAAAACTAATTACTCACTGCTTCCATTCGGCAATCATCTATTTTATATTGTTGTTTTACTTAGTGATTCTCACCATTGCCTGTAAACAGTATTCTACGGTCTCATACTTTATCTACAGCAATAGTGCACCTTAATGTCTTAATCCACAGGAGAAATATGATTGTATTAAGAGATAATTTATTATTTGATAGCAAGTAACTTATAACAGTCATAAAGCTATTGGATTAGTATATCTAAACACAGAAGTTCTTCACGCATGAGCTACGTAATTTAAGTAGCTTTCCCATGATTCATTGAAGATGGAGCTAAATAAGATTTAATTTAATTTACAAAACTAAAAGAATTATAAGCATACAAGATATAACCATTAAGTTCAAATGGAGAATTTTAAGACCGTAGATATGGTATTATTATTAGATAATTTTAGTTGGAGTTCGGTCAAGGTTGATTTAAAAAAAATACAGATTTAACAAAAGTGTATTTTTAAAATTAAGATCACTCACACTCTCTAACAAGATATTCAACAGCAAAAATATTAAACGTGTTACTAACATCCTCCTATCCAATGGTTTTCCTACTTCCACCATTAAAAAACTTGTAAAATAACTTTTTATTTCCACTTCTCCAACTATACCCCATAGTCCTGAAGATGGCTTACAATGTAAGCCGAAACGTTGGCAGATAATCTTTTTAAAAAAAATACACTTTTGTTAAATCTGTAGGTCCAAAAACTACCTTGACTGAAACCCAACTAAAATCATCTAATAATTATAACCATTAAGCTGTGTTCTAGACTGGCCGGAAAGGAAGACTGGGTGATTAACTCACCCATCGTAGTTAAATTCCAAAAAAACAACTCTTTTAACAAGTGTTTCTTGCAAAATATTATAAATGGACAAAATTTAGAAATAATATACTAAATCTATTAAGTTATGTGAACATTTTCGTTATTAAAATCACAACGAATACATTAGTATATATTTTTGGCCTCCCTCTAAACTCACCTCACCCCCTCTTTTTTTCGGATTTCAACCAAAGATAGATTATTTAAAGGGTGTATAATGAAGAGAATATATACGGAATTATGTTTCTATTTTTAACTAAAGTAGAAAGCACAACACTTTACACTCGAACTTACATTTTTAAATACTTTTTCAAAAATATTATAAAATTACGTTTTCCCCTATTATTTTCTGTACAATTTTTTCTGTAACGCTTATGATAACGTAGATATTACGATTTAAAATTTTATTATTCCTCCAAACCTCCCCTCCTCCCTTCCGATTCCAGCAATTATAGAATTCATCCAACGGTTTACAAAAATAAGTTTAAGTACTGAATTTGATTTGATTATTTAAAAATCTTCGGACGCTAGAGCGCGTACAACACACTATTGAATTATAAGTTTCATATACAAAGAATTTAATCTAATTTTTAAATGAAATATGCGATTTAGTTATCAATATAATAATGATAGCCAAATAACTGAATTTTTAAACAAACAACGTGATTGTTAAATAGAAAAGCAATTTCTGACTATACGTCCTACTGAGTGTCAAAGTAACTGTATTTTTACCAGTTGTTTGGGAAGCCTGAAAGTAAGCAAGTGGGAGACCTGGGTTCGAATCCCGGCTGAGGTATTGAGATTTTTTCTAGCTCCCTGTACGATTCAAATAGTTTACTGTATTTTTTTTGTTGTTTTACTGCCGAAACCTTGACTACAATTGTAATATTAATACAAAATCCCGTTAATTTGTCAAGTTATAATTATAACGATATAATAACTTACCAAGTGGTCTTATCTTTTTCCCGCACGGGTTCTAAAAATACCAAGGAGCAGGTGGAACACAAAAAGCTCTTTACTATTAAAATAGTGGGGGCATAATTAAGTTTGTGAGTGGGATTTATTGTGATACGGGCCGAGAGAAGCACAATACGGTTAATGGCTGGAGCAGAATGAGAGATTCCGGTGTACACCGAGCTCCAACCCAAAAAATGAAAAAAAAAAAAAAAAAAAAAAACTACCCCCGCGGCGTGGGAAAAGAGAAAAGCCCCGAAAAGAAGAGAAAGGATAATATATTGTCCATTATACTAGAAGAGGGACGCATGGGGCCCGGTAAGCCCTCTAAAAGTTTCAGAGCGCCACTAGTCCCCCCTCCCCACACATCTTATTAATATCCACTGAATGTTTTCCACCCAACACTTATCAAAGTCAATGCATTTCCCGCCTTATCATTCTCCACATCACTTTCATGTATTATCTTCAGTAGTGTATTACACTTTTAAATCAAATAGTGTAAAAAAAAACAAACAAAACAGTACATCACTAAGTTTTATCCTTGTCTTTCACCCACACTTATAATAAATAACAAAGTAAGACTGTTTATAAATACGAGCAAGCCAGAATATGTCTGTCGACATTATTACGGGCAAATATTGCATTATACAATCGAATAAATACTTGTCAAGAGAGAGGACATGACATGGGAAATATTGTAATGCAAATCCATTCCATTAGTGTTTAATAATAATAGAATTGCGCTAAATAGTGATAGAAATAATAAAAATGAAATTAATATTCCTTACATTAGGGTTATTTTATTACTGAAGTACAGTTTGAAAGGATGATTAATGTGAATGATAATGCAACAGAAATGCAAATAAATAATAATATATTGAAAAGGAATGATGTTAGTAAGGTCACATCCTTAAAGGACCTACCAGGGGCACTAGGTAGCTCAGAGGATCAATCCTGGCACTGCGGGTTCAAATCCTACCTTTTTTTATTGATAAAAAAAAGGTTTTCCTGTGCCATGAAGGTTTAGAATGAAAATTTTTTCCGTCGCCATGAATGTTAAGGAACATGTAGATAGCCCCATACTCCATAACTCCTTAAAAAAAAAAAAAATCTGTTACTGTGGGGTCTACATCTTCATGAGATGAGATACAAACTGCACTTAGATCTAATTAAAGTTTACTAAATAAAGCAAAACATAACAAATATAGAAATGAAAGATTTAAATAAAGGGAGAATGGATTGACTCAGATGGAATACTTAATGATACAAATGGTTATGACGGCCATTGCCTCGGAGAAAGAGTATATTCTCTCAAAGAGAAGCCCGTCGACTGCTGCGTGCGGAAAGCAGATTTCCTAATTACTACATTTAGTAATGTAGAAACAATGTAGATAATGTTTAAGACACCACAGGGGTGTAAAATGACTTTGATGTACACCCTACATAATATTTTTACGGAGACCCCTTACTGAGAGTAGAGTCAGGCAAAGAGTGATCATATTTTCTCACTACACTTAGTTATATCTATCTACTTAAGATATTTTATAGAATCCTTAAAGAAAGATATTTCACGTCAAAAACTACTCATTTGCTCACTGATATTCACGTTGAGCCTTATTTTATAATTACTATATTTAATAATACACTACATTTTATAACTATTAGAGTCCCTAATTAAGTCAATAACTTTATAATGGTTTTCCGTTTTACAGAGTCTAACTGTAGTAGAATAAAACATTTCCAAAGATCTAAATATAATTAGAAATTTAGATAAATATGTTTTATATACTACGTGTAAATTATATATCATCCATGATTATCATTAATTTATAGTTGTTTTTCTTTTAAGTGTTAAAATAAAGTACACAATTCATATACATATTATAACATAATATAATATAATCCAATTTTCATAACTAAAATAACTTTATACACGCAGCGTACACCGTTGGTCCCACCGAGCACATCCTCCTTCGCAGGGCTGTCACCTAAAGCTATGATGGACCTTACATTCTATTAAGATGATGGGCCACGGGGCGGGCTCTGTCTGTCTCTGTCCATCGGGATGGGGCCTGTGACAAGATCAACTTAAAGTTGATTTTATACATAAAATATGGAGGGCGCTGATAACCTCAGCAGTTGAGCGCCTTAAATCCCCAAATAAACAATCTTAAGCCTTTATCGTCTAAGATTTTTTTAAAAATTTCTTTAACCCATATATATTAATAAAAGTGACGTTGGACTGCAATCCGATCGTAGTCACAGAAGTTTTGTAATTGTAAGTCTGTTGTGACAAATTGATATATATATAATGTTTTTCTTAAATTTTTAACCAGAATTTGCATCCAAAAGTATTGCTAATTAATAATTTTTTTTGGCCTTTCATATTTTCATAAACAAATGTTCTAATTGTGCATATTCTCTACGTGGAATCAGACTTAAAGACAGTTGGGGGGGACATACAAGAGAGCCAGCTTATCAGCTGAGATATCCGAGATATGGGGGAGTCTCGGGGGGCTGGTTGTAGAACGAGGCAGATTTGTGGGGGGGTGGGGGGGTCAGTGGGGCCACGATCGCTTTGCAGATTGCGGCGTGCGGACGGCCGGCTGTAGATTGTGGCTCGCAGATTGTAGGCAGTAATCCGGGGGGCGAGAGAATAGGCCCCAAATTAGAGGCTGTCCTCGATCTATCCTCTTCAATTACGGGGGTGCCCAGAGCACACACACACACACACTACTTTACGGAGCAACCCTCCACCCTTACAGCCAGCCTCCTCCAGCTACACTCACATCATCCATGTAAGTCTCAGGGCCATTTCATGTTTTACAGCAAGATTAAAAAATTCTATGTCACTATTGTTCTTTAAATTATTTTCAAGTGTTAATTTACTTACCAGTGGTGTATTCAAAAAATGTAATTTAAGACAATTAATGAGAGGGAATAGAATAAAAAATCTAACTGTCCCAGCCAGGAATCGAACCTGGATCCCCTGCTATCCGGGCCGGTGCATTTACCAGTTATGCTACCAGGGCGCGCTAGAGGGACAGATAGATTTTTTATTCTAGTCCCTTTCATTAATTGTTTAAAATTTACGTGGGATAAAATACCACAACCAAATAAAGGTCTTTTATATAAAAATTTAACTTCTCCTATTTTAAATAAAATGGGCGTTTTAGTATTCTGATGCTAACACTGATTTTCAAACGGCCAGCTTTTAATTATCTTTTTAATCATCTGATTTGTTTCAAATAATCCTGATAGATAATTAAAAATATGATAAAAATATAAGGGATAGTAAAATTGATGCGAGAAAGACAAATCACAATATGCTATTGTCGGAATGGTCATTGTTATTGACAATTAAAATAATTTCAGTTAGAAAAGGTACGTGTTTGCATCATTCTGAATGTCTGACATTTTTTTTTTTAATAAAAAAATTTAACTCTATTGTTAAATGAAGAATAGTTCTCGACCAACTGACTAACGACTTTGAATAAACCCTCTGGGACATTTCAAACAAAAGCTCATAGAAAAAAAAAAAAAAGGAAATGTCTACAGGAAGTATTGAACCTTGAACTTTTCACAACGATTTTGTACTACCGTGTTTCTGAATATTGGTAATCCTGCATCTTACAAAGAATGAGAACTATTTTCTTTGTTTAGACTTAGATATTTTGTATACAACGAAAAATATTGGAGGAAAAATAAAGTTAGAATAATACTGTAAGTAGTAAAACTATAAGGAAAACACAGGATATTTCAATTGATGTGATCAATTTGGTTTACCTGAACGGTATGGTCCTAGGATCAAGTTCATGAACCCAGGTAGATATGATGAAACAAGCTACTACCAATCATCAGCCGTATCTGGTTATGAGGTGGTTATGATAAATAGAGAAAGATAAGTTCAGCGGTGTCCTAGAAAGTTCAGGGAGAGGCAGAAAAGGCATCCAGATTCAAGGTAGGACGAGGAATATACCAGTGATACATGTAAATAAATAAATAAAATGTTAAAACCTGCAAAAGGTATATGAAACACACGAAGAGGAGTTATAAGGCTGGCACTCCAAGACCCGGAGAAAAAAAAAAAATTAGCAGGGGTCGTCCAAGCTTAATGTCGGCCTCTAACTTTCCCTCGACTCGGGGAATGTCTGCTACATCACGTCTGCTCGTCTCTCTTCTCCTCACACCTTCCGCTGTCCTTGGTCTTCTCTTCTAGAACTTCTAGGCATCAAAGGCCGAAATACCATAAGTAGGTAAAGAAAGACATAACAATCACACCAACAAGAGTGAGTGGCTAAGAATTCTTTCATCAATGGCGGAAAAGAGCGTACTCCACTCCAAAATGATGAGATAAATTTAGAGAGAAAAGAAGAAGAGGAAGAATAAAGAAAGAGAAGAAAGAAGTGGACCAAAACAATATCAGCTTGGTCTATAGATGGCCTAATCGCTTAAAAAAAAAAGGAAAAATAATAATGAAACCAAATTCGGTAAATAAGCTTTTTTTTTGAGTGAGTTTGTCTATTTTAAATTATTATACTTTCGTTATTATAGGCTTTTCCAACAAAATATGTGTAAAATAAAATTTTATATTAATTTAATTTGATAAT
>KZ808996.1:93929-109577 GCA_000696205.2 Oncopeltus fasciatus | reverse complement strand
ATTTTAATTAATTTTATTTTTAAAAATGCTCATTTTTAGATAGATTATAATGAATGTAATTCCGAGTTTTGGATAGGCTCTCAAGTTTAGGATGATTTTTAAAATATAGATAAAAATTAAGTAGTTATTAGAGTTTTGGAAAAGTTTATAGTACATAGCTATGAAACGTTATTTTATAATGTTTTATATTATGTAATATTTTGACGTAAAATGCTCATTAAGGGAGAAATTTACGAATGTAACTAGGATGCATGAGGGCTCCCTTAGAATTCTTTTCCAGCCTTCTAATGAATGATTCTCAAAAAGCTCGTACCATTATCGTTCTCTTGTTGTTTAGTTTGAGGATTAAAATTATTTATTTTCTTTCCTAAGGATGAGTTACTTGTTGAATGGTTATTCTGGTATTTTTTCGTGTTTTTTTTTTTTTTTTAAAGCCTAATGCTTTGTTTAATTATATAGTTGCGAATGATTATAAAACTATTTTCAATAGGTCATATCCTAGTTTATTTCGGCCTGATAACTCAATATATGGGTATTTGTTTACTATTATAATTATAAAATTACATCACATCCTTCCTTAAATTTCACCTCAATTGATTAATGTCTTCAAACATCTACACATAACTTCCATATAATTGCTGGCTGGTGGAGGTTCTCAATCAACGGTGGGTGAAATAAATGAGAAACTAAAATATAAATACCCAACACACTAGCGAGAGTCTAAAGTATGAGAATGACGAACACATCGTCTTATGCTTGAAGGAGCTGACATTGTCTAGCAATATTAAATCGAATCTTCGTTATTTACTTTTTAAATTTTCATTTATAAATATTAATTTAGTTGTGGTATATTATTCCACGTAATTTTTATACAATTAATGAGAGGGAATACAGTAAAAAAATCTATCTGTCCCAGCCAGGACTCGAACCCGGATCTCCTGCTTTCCGGGCCGTTATGCTTCCATTACACCACTGGAACAAGCAAGATAACTTATTAAATTCCCAACACACTAGCGAGAGCCTAACCCATGAGAAAGACTAATACATCGTCTTATGCTGGAAGGAGCTGACATTGTCTAGCTATTTATCGACTCTTCGTAATTTAATATTTATTTTCATTTTTAAATATTAATTTAGTTGTGGTATATTATTCCACGTAATTTTTAAACAATTAATGCGAGGGAATGGAATCAAAAATCTATCAGTCACAGTTAGGGCTCGAACCTGGATCTACTGCTTTCCGGGCCTGTATGCTATTCCAGGTTGACGGAAAGCAGGAGATCCAGGTTCGAGCCCTAACTGTGACTGATAGATTTTTTATTCTATTCCCTAGCATGATTGTTTAAAATATAAATAATCCGCAGAATTGGTTGCATTTGGTGTTAGAATAATTTGTTTAAGAATCTTGGGGATTTATACTACACTTTTCTATGTCACTTAAGTTTTATGTTCTAAGATTTTCTTGCATATTCACAGAAATATAGTATACTTAATTTTTCAAGTTAAATTCATCACATTTCGTTAAAAAATATCAATAAATTACAGAGCTATATATAAAAAAAAACTATTTTAAAGTAATAAAACAATTTCTACATCCGCTGAAAGAAGACGGATAAAAAATGTAGCGCAGACGCCATGTGAAAGACAGAGGGGTGGGGGTAAAAGTAACAGTTGTCAGGGGCGAGTCAAGTTGGAAGAGCACTAGTCTTTTGTTCTGGACTTTGGCTCATTTCTCTGTTTTGACAGACTATCACTTGACCTCACACACTGCCATTAAAAAATTCCGGCTTTCATTTTCAGACTTTTTGGTCCGCAAGATTTCCGATCCACAACGCTTTTGCAGTTTTCTTCTGGGAAAAATGTACGTAGGATTTCGACAGATCTCCAACAATCCTGAGGAAGCTACTAATACCATATGGTCCGCACAAAATTATTGTAAATATATGTATCTATTGAGCCTCTAAACTGTATGATAATCAAAATGTAAAATTACAATGGCTTTATAAGCACCATTACGATGATTGATGATTCAAATGGGACTTGAAATAGTCAAAATTAGTTTTGCATGACCGAGTTGTTCGTTCTTGGTCCTTGTCGAAAGGTTTGTGGTTTCCGCCATGTAAAGTATTAGTAGCAGTAATGGTTCCTAAGTATGCAGGAGTGCATATGGTCAATTCTAAGGGTCGTTATCAATATACAAATATATCTGCCACACATAAATGTACGGAATACTGATATAAATATATGGGCACTTGAGAGCACGAAGGACAATTTTATTTGTGTGTATCTTTTCCTTGATTCCAAATATTCAATATTATAAATAAATTACATTCTTTCTGGAGTTCACGTAAGAAACTTTATGAGAAGTAATTATCACGTTCAGAAAGAATTTCTTCAAGGGTGTAGAAAAGCCCCTGAAGAAAAGTAAACAAAAAAAAAACAGCGACACATTATCTCAGTATATAAGATAAATAAAGTATGACGAATCCTATATATTAAACAAGATGCAAGCAAATCAATTTATATTAATTAATATAATACAGAGTAAATAAAATTTAAATTCACTGCTGAGAATATTATCTTGTATTGGAGACTTGAAAATTCTTCTAATACTGAAATTTTTAAACTTGAAAAATTAGTAATTAAGAATAAATCACTGCCAAAAACAATACAAGAAGCTTATATAAAAAATAAATAAATTTTTCTAAAGGTATATAAATAAGTTAAATGTCACGTTATTTGGGATAATTAATTATTACCTTTTAATATAATGACGTATTCTTTATATGTGAAAGCAATTAGATTTTGTTGTTTAAAATGTATTTAAAGCTATATTACAGGTATTTGGAAATGAAGTTTAAATGGAATGTCAGTTCTAGCTTATGGTGGATATCGGAAAATACAGGAATGCGGTAGTTATTCAACAACTTGATTAATTTAATAATTTGTAGACGTAAAACTAATTCATAGTAGGCGAATTCGGATTCATGCATTAAATTCCTGAATGAATTAATTATTATGAATATCCCTTTGAGGGAAGCACAATTCTGCAGCGGACGCGGTCTGGAACAAGCTTCTGTTGCTCCAATCGTTAATTGATATCCATAAATAAGGAATAGGAGATAAGCAGATACATTTAGTGGCGGTCATCAGAGGCGGGGAGGAAGAGAGGGGGGACATTCGACACTCTAAGGAAGTTTAGTTGTTTAAACTATAAATGCAAGAGAAAAGAATAGAAAAATCCTACTAACTGAGCAGGGACTCGAACCCGGATCTCCTGCTTTCCGAGCAAGCATGTTGCCATGCTAAACATGGGAACATGGCCAGCCCGGGAAGTAGGAGATCCCAGTTCGAGTTCTGGCTTAGGTAGTAATTTTTTTTAATTCTATTCACTTGCATTTATTGTATAAAATTAATGTGGGTTTAAATGCCACAACAATATTTAGTTTTCACCTCTTGTAGAAGAGGTTATATATTAGCGAAAATAGGAGAGAATGAAGACGTTTTAAATGTTATTGTGATTATTTTCTCTCACTCAATGTACTTTAATTACTTTCGTCTTTATAGAAATTTTCGTCTATTCAATTTAGAGTTCTACTAACTTCCCTCTCACCTCATCTGATTACAGCCAGAATCGATTTTCTTCAACAATCAGCAAAAGCAAGATTAAATACCGACTTCACGGGCAAGAGATTTGCTAAAAACTGCTTAAATATGCAGTCTGGTTTGTTTATTTGAATAATTTTAATTTTTTTTTTTTTAAGCATTAAACACTTTATTTAAAAATTACATTCTGTACAGCGTGCATCTTCCAATGTGCATGTAAAATATATGATAAAAATGTACAAAACAAATAATAATGTTCAAAATAAATTATATAAAAAAAAAAAAAAAAATTAGCGTGTATTTCGCTAGATGGAGAAGCTGCCCAATGGCAGTACTCCTAAATCACTATTTACAATAATCACTATTTATTATAGTGATAGTCTCTCAGACGTAATAAGAGTAATCAGTGTCACCTTTATTAGTATCAGATAGGTGATAAGAGGAGAAATACTCGTCCTCACTGAGCTCTGGTAGCTGGTGAAAGTCGGTACATACTACTATACTAATACTCGCCATCACAATAAAAAATTACTGCCTAACAGATAATATTATATTTGTGTAATCAATTCAAGGGAACAGAATAAAAAATCTAACTGTCCCAGCCAGGACTCGAACCTGGATCTCCTGCTATCTGGGCAAGCGCATTATCCATTTGCTTTTTCTTTTTTTTTTTTTTTTTTTTTTTTTTTGCCTCTAGTGTACCGGATTTAGGCAAGTACCTAATGCTATTTTCTTATATTCTAAGGTGTTTACACGTATGAGGTTAAATTGGTTTATTTTTACATTTTAGGAGGGTGAGGGGCCCTCATTGTTATACGATATCCATTTTTTTTTAAAATTTATTTATTTATTTATTTTTTATTTTATTTTTATTTTTTACTTCTGCCTCGTTTATTAGTAAAAGTGAAAATGTACAATGTGCTATAAATAGCAGTCCGTATGCTATGGTGGTGTGAGTGTAATTGGTACACCACCTAAAGCGACCCTTTTACCCGTAGGTAATTGTGGGTTATGATGAGAATACATCTGCGGACGTTGAGCTCCGAGGAGCTTTACAAATAAAGTAACCGGTGAGGCATAACCGGCGTTTATATGAAGTATGACACACGTACACAGGTGTGTCATTTAAAACTTATAACTAACATAATATGTCTAATAATTATTTACATTATTTACATATGTACAAATTGAGCGGGGAGTCATTCCGCTGTATTGATGTAGTTGGCAGTAGACTCAGATCCCTGCGCGAATATATCCATTTGTGCGAGCAGGACAGCCATATAACTTATTAAATTCCCAACACACTAGCGAGAGTTTAACCTACAAGAAAGACGTATTCATCGTCTAATGCTCGAAGGAGCTGACATTGTCCAGCTATTTATCAGACTCTCATTTTTTGCTTTTATTTATTTTTATAAATATTGTTTTTGTTTTGGTATTTAATCCCACACAAATTTTAAGAGACTAGACTAGACTCCTGGTAGGAGTGAGAGGAATTTAATAAGTTATCTGGCTAGTCTCGGTGGTGTAATAGGCTAACGCGATTGCCCGGAAAGCAGGAGATCCAGGTTGGAGTCCCTTTCGTAATTATATTCCCTTGAATTTATTTTTTAAAATTTGTGTGGGATTAAATACCACAACAAAAACAATAGTTATATTTTACGGTTTTATCCGAAACTTTTAGCACAATCCCTGTCATGGTTTTGTATAACATATTTTTCGGAGATCCCATTTGTTTCAAGTTCATCTTAGAGACGTAATGAAAATTCTATAAAACTTCCGCTTCCATTTCAGAAGAGAATAATTTGGTTTTTAATGCACCAAAGAGAAGTCATTATCAAGAGGATTTTGAAAGTATTTAGCATAAAATTTCGGACAATTTCTTTCTTGCTGAAAGCTGAGTTCTATCGAGATCTATAAGACCATTCTCAGAGCTTCAATTTCACAGGGAATAGAAAGGAGTTTTTTTTCTTATCCGTCCCATTTTATTGTCGTTGGACAGGGGCTATTTTAAGGTTTATAAATTGTTTGGCATTTATTTAATTAGCTGTGTGTCTCATAAGGTTTTATTTTGAGTTTGTATAAATTTAGCTTCTTTTAATTAGTCAATTTAGAGGAGGCTGGAGTTTCGACTTCAATGATCGTCTCTGCTCACACTTAATTGCCAATTACGTTGTCGAACTCCTTCCAAAAAGGTTGTGTTTGTATTCAGTCCGTAAAAAATAAAGCCAATATAAATAGCATTCATACGTATGTTTCATCGAATTAACAAACGGAATCCAATCTTGAGAGGGGCTTGCTCGTTAGGCTACACAAGACGAAGGAGAAGAAGAAGTTTACCTTTATTGAAACACATATTTAAAAAAAAAAGTATTGTACAGCATGTCTGATCCATAGATGAAAATATGAAAAAATCTATTCAAGTCCAACTCTAAAGAACCGTTCTCCCGTATTTAATTATTTATATAATTAATATTTATTTATTTAATTACTTTAGAGTTCATGTCATAATATAAAATTTAGTTTGGAAAGTCAAATAAAGAACTAAAATCCTAATAAAATGTAATCTGAGCTATCCTTCCATTAAAAAAAAAAAAATGATATTACTTGTTCTCTTAACTATATTCCCTTGATTTGACCATATTAAACTAAGTAACTATGAAGTTATGTGTATTAAGTACTTCATTTTCATAAAAGCACAGTTCTGTTATTATTCGTTTGTAAACTGTTCTACAAGAAAATATCAATAAGAAAAGCTAGAATTTATTTGGAAGGCATATTTAAAATATACCAACATCAAG
Organism: Oncopeltus fasciatus; assembly: GCA_000696205.2. Lineage (NCBI taxonomy): Eukaryota > Metazoa > Arthropoda > Insecta > Hemiptera > Lygaeidae > Oncopeltus > Oncopeltus fasciatus. The sequence continues at coordinate 103,170 of KZ808996.1, read as the reverse complement.
TTTTAATTTATCACAAACCTAAATTACTTTTTAGTTATAAAATACATATTAAATTAGATGCAGTTACAGCTGAGTGACGGATGTCAACACAATGAATCCTCAATCCATACACCTGCTACAAGGTATATGTCCCACTCGAGATACGTATTGAATAAATCCAGCCTTTCTTTGAAAATTATTTTTTCCGTTATAAAAAAGTTTAACCCGTTATTTTTTTTTATCTTAAAAAGCCGGGAATAGTAATATTAATAATTATATCAAAATTAAAATTTTAGAAGCTCACCATTGAGTTATATAAATCTACGCCAATTGATTAATTATTTTGAAGGGGATTATAAAAAAAAATTACCGTTTTATCAACTACAAGAATTTAAGGGACTAAAAATGTTTTAATTCTATTTAATACTTAAAATCCCTTAAGACCATTTTTAAGCTTGTTTCTTGAAAAAGAGCCTCAGTTAAGTTATTTGTTTCAAGGAAGAAACATTTTGATGTTTAGGAAAGGCATTATTGGAAAAAAAAAAAAAAAAAATCACAGCCTCGAAGCAAGATAATGCACATTCTGACAAACTGACATCCAGCCAAAGAAAAGTTTAAAGAACTTCATGGGTTCGAGCTCCTGCCTCATCCACCATATTGTACAGACCTCGTACTACCACTAAATCGATTGATTTAGTTTAGATCATTTATTGATAATCGAAATTACTGTCCAAGTTCGTTGGCAGCCCTCCGAAGGAATGGTATCAGCGTGGGATCGAGCAATCGGCTAGCAGATGGCTAATGACGGAAGATAACAATGGACTATACTTAAGGTATTAAGTGAATTTCTTATCAGTGATAAAATGATTTGTTAATTTAAAAACGGTAAATTTTTTTAACACACCCCTTAAATTATAAAAATTATATCTATTAGTTCAGTCATTGTTTTAAGATTGAATGTCTGATAGATTGGTGAACAGATGGTCATTAATTCGATAATGTCTTCACCAACCATCTAGTTCATTATTCCAAATATCCGTTCATTACTGAGGCGTTTATTTTTTTTTGTATGGTTTCCTCTAATTAAAAATAATTTTGCAACTAAGAACTTCATCTTTACGAGGATCTTTGTTTTACTGATGTCTTATCTACTTCTGTGTGTAGTATTATCTATCAGAGGGGGCAATATATCTTCTGCTGTATCAACAGTCAATTGTATTGTGACTCAAGCTTTTTTCCCCCCTTTTTTTTTCTAGCCATAGAATGGATAAGACGAAGCTATAGGAATGGCAAAAAAATCAGCTGAGGCGACAATCACCTTCTCTAACATTGTGGCCACATCTTGTATAATTTATCTTAATCATTGTATACCACTCTCATAAAAACAGATTTGTGTACCACTATTTCTCTATAGCGTAAAATCTATTCTGTGTATTTTGTCTAAATATTACTTTTTTTTAAAACCTAATATTTGTTTTTACATATTTTTGATATAAGATACAAAAGTTTACTCAAATTCAGTTATATGTAGTATTTGAGAGAATATTAGATTCATTATGAATAAATACTATAATACAATTCATACTCAAAGCATAGTCCATTGTTATCTACCGTCATTAGCCATCTGCTAGTCGATTGTTCTACCTCAAGCTGTCAAGAAACTCTCGAACGAAAATTTCAACTCTCTTGAAGAAAATGAGCCGTGGATAAATAGTAATCGGATTGTGGGAGGTCTGGAATACATGGTGGATGAGGCTGGAGTTCGAACCCATGAAGTTCTTCAAACTTTTCTTCGACTCGACGGGAAGTGTGAGGACGAGCATTATCTTGCTGGAATAAAACCCCTTTTCGGTTGATCAGGCCAGAAAACAACACAAAAACTTCGCTCACAATCTTTCCAGTTGTTCAGGTAGGCTTCGACGGTCGTCAGATGTTACCGTTTCATCTTCCGTGTTGGACCATGTCAAGTTGTTGATACTTGCCGAGCTTTCGAACATCACGGTATTTATATACCACCTGAATTTAAAAAAAAACAGCTCTCATTCTCTATTTAGCCCTGAAGAAGCCATCACATGATGTGCGAAAGCTCGGCAACTCTCAAGAACTTGACACGGTCCAACCCGGAAAAAGAAACGGTAAATAAATCTTTCCAGTTGTTCACTGTAGAGTTCAGAACAGATAGAGCGTACTTCAAAAAATGTTTTGTTTGACTACAATTTTTGTTGTAGTTTAAAGATTAAAAGAGTATTTATATAAATTTTAATACATTTCTATCCTCTTAGCTTATTTTTGAGCAACAAGCTCGTCTGAGACCTACTGCTCTTTTTTTACCATTCCCATGGAGAGTAGATGGCGACTAACAGTATGTTTCTAAATAACCACACTTCCTGGCAAGTTCGCCAATGCTTGAGGACGAATTTGACTCAACAGCTTCCTGCAGAACCTCATCAATGTCCATTATTGGTCACCTAGAGCTCATTTTCCTTTCAACGTCGTATCTCCATCGTCGTAATATATCAAACCAACATCGATAAGTGGCATTAGTCAAGGAAACCTTCCTCTTACAGTTTCCAAAAAGCCATGGGACTGTATCATGTTCTTTCTTTCAAACATATATCCAAAATAAGACTTTTTGATGATGTCGAATGGAATTTAATAAGTATAGAGAATAACATAAAGGGATTATTAAGTATTGGTAAGTATGAATTAGGATTGAAATATTTATAGTATTTAGAAATATGACTTTTCGAACATGTTTCAATTTGAAACATTTAAAAAATGTATTTTTTTTTCACTCTTGTATTTTTGAATATCTAAATCTAATTTTTAATTATTTTAGTAGATGTTTTTGTTGGGGTTCGGTCAAGGTTGACTCAAAAAATACAATTTTAAAAATGTTTATATTTTATTATCTGCCGTCGTTTCGGCTTACATTGAACATTTGAAGGGATCTTCAAGCGAGAGGAGACGTCGTGCCACCTGGATCAAATGTTCTTGACTGGTCAAGGGTGATTAAAAAAAAAGAAAAGTGTATTTAATGTAATGCTAATACATATTTTTTAAAATTGTATATTTGATCCAACCACAAACAACCGAACTCCCCCCACCCCACAAAAAACATCTAATATTAATCTCTATGGTCAAAAACTCTCCAGTTAATTATTTTAATTCAGCTTTTGGATAAATTTTAATTTAACTCATTTATAGCAAAGCGTATTTACTAAAATTTACGCTAAAGGCTTTTACATTCGATTAAAAACAATAGAGATCGTAATAATGAACTGTAGTAGACAACAACATAAATTTACGAATGAAATGCCAAATAAAAGTGCTGTACATAGGTCAGATATCAGTAACCAAAATAACCAGGAATTGGTTAGCGTTTGCAGTATCCATGAATAGCTATGAGCAAACTCTCTCCCCTCTCACTTGTACATTCTAATGTCTCCAAGTTGCCAAGTCTCCTGGAAGGGATTCTACAGTTTAATTAATTATACTTTTCGAGGAGAAACATCCCATCATGAAACTTAGTAAATCCTCTCTGCTTCTCCCGACGCCTGCGAAATAATTCAAGAATGATACCATCAATTGAGATTTTGCTTATCTAGTTCAAAACGAATCGATTAATTATCATGTTGCTATCACAAGGTCAAGCTAATAAGTTGTTTTTAAAAATAAAGAAACAAATGTAACCTAGAAAAAATATTTGTACTTCAAAGTTTCAAGTTTTTGCTGCTTTGTTTTACTGCAACTTTTAATTTTCCGGAACTTTAAGCCTCATTGTCTAATAAAAAGAAGCTAATAACATAAATACTATATTAATGTTATTTACTATGTATATAATATGTATAATTAATATATGAGTCTGGCCAGGTCAAATGCTTAACAAAACCAAAAATTAATGTCGATTTCTTTGAGTTTCAGACCTCTTCCCTCAATTATTAATGATGATTTTAATAATTACTGATTCAGTACAATTTAATATAATACCAAGTTATGGGCTCACGATTTTATATTGGTAAAAAATATATTTATAAATGACTCGAAATAGAAAGAAATCACTATATTTGAAAGGCCAGGTCTCATTATAATGGGATTGTATTAAAAGCTGCAGAGAATCACAAAGAAATTTATAATTTTAATGAAACGAATCAATAAATAAATTACAAATCAATAGTTTTTGATTTGTTTGAAATGCAAATAAACGGAAATACACACCGAATTTGAAGGACTCGATGAAATAACATTTTTTTTTTTTTTTATAGAAAGGGATACTTTTGAATCTCGTGTCCAATTAAGGCTGCTGAAGGTAGGGGCCCTTCAAAAAACAGAGGTTCCCATCCATATACATCAGCTAATCAGAATCTTTTCGGATGAAGCAAATGCCCAGAACACGGTGTACAGATATATAAACAGTTGTTCAAGGCTTTAATAAGAGTTTTTCTGATAGTACTCAGACTATATGTCTAATTTATTACAATATTAATTTTGAGATATTCTATTGTAGGATACTACAGAAGTCAGACATGATGAAAGTTTATTTACCGCTAACCAAACTTAGGGGAATCCAATTGTAAAATACTACAGAAGTCAGACATGATAAAAGTTTATTTATCGCCAACCAAACTTAGAGGGGTCCAATTTTTGGATACTATAGAAGTCAGTCATGAAGAAAGTTTGTTTATCTCTAACCAAACTTAGGGGGGTCCAATTGTAGGATACTATAAAAGTCATTCATGAAGAAAGTTTGTTTATCTCTAACCAAACTTAAGGGGGTCCAATTGTAGGATACTATAGAAATTAGCTATGAAGAAAGTTTGTTGGATACTACAGAAGTCAGTCATGAAGAATGTTTGTTTATCTCTAACCAAACTTAGGAGGGTCCAAACGAGAGGCAATTTCTACTGACAGAAGAAATTTTGGGCATTTTAAATATACTGGAATGTAATTGGATCATGTTAGAAGGGTAGCGAGTAGTTTGGCAAATGCGTATAAATTCCATTGAAGTTTTGGATTTATCATTTCAATTTCGTCAAAGAGGTGTCCCTTCTTCAGTATTCGTTTTGGAGGGAGATCGAGAAAGAACTCTAACCACAATAGAACCGCTGTGAATAGAATACTGAGCAGTCAACTGAGATATATTTAGAGAATGAGGGATAATAAGCTCAGCTGTTTTTGAATTTCCATTGGATACTGCATATTCTCTTAAAAAGAACGAGGAGGTTCCAGCACTAACGGATCCGTTCTTGTCCGTGAGATCTAGGCCAGAGTGACGCTAACCATAGATTTACTTCGCTTTCTACACCAGAGCTTAGTAATAGAATAATTATTATTTAATATGAAGTAGCAAAAGCCATTTAATTTACCAGGATCATTTGCATATGACTTGATAGGGTATGATAGAGAAATTATCTACAAAATACTTAATTTAATGATTTATTTTGGCACAAGTTTGTGGTGAACGAATCATTAGTGCCAAATATATCCATCGCTGGTTGGTGAATGTTGTTACATTCTTATATTTTCATTCTGTTGTGAAGGGTATATTTTGCACAATATATTCGTCCATTCCATATATTTTTTTAAATAAATTAAATACGGAAGAATTGCTTGATTAATATTAGTTGACCATCAAGAGTTGTGTTCAAAATTTGTAACACAATAAAGAGTGAAAGTAAAAGCAAAAAAAAAAAAAAATTAATTGGGTATTATTTTAATTTAAGTAGCTTTTCAATCCGTTCAACTCCTGGGAATCTTTATAGCTCCAATAATGGGTCACAAATCATACCTAATTCATTTTTTGGCGTAATTTTTCTTTACCCTGACCTGAGTTTTTATATCAGAAAATAATTACTTATTAAAATCCAGTACAGAAGTTAAATAAGCATTAATATTATAAATAAATTAACCATACTTTGTTATGATACATTTCATTTGAATGTTATAGTAAAGTTAGATAGTAAAGTTTGGTCTAGAATCATCTAAAAAAATATATGATACATTTCATTGAATGTTATATTAAGATTAGATAGTAATATTTGGTCTAGAATTATCTTAAAAAAATTTAAAGACCATCTATTACCCAGGCATGGCTGAAAATAATTTTTTTTTTTTTAGAATACTTGGTCTAAGGAAAATAATCAGGTGATGAGGTTTACCGCGGAAAATAGGGATTTCCCTCCATTGGCGAGGCCGTAAACAGTTTAGGAAAATAAATTGTAGCCCTCAGGAAGAATGGGAAGATATTAGAGATTTTTATTTTAGTTATGGCTCCCCTGGGCAGGACCGTTGGGGGGGCGCTATCATATCTTGGGGGACATAAAACGGCCTCCATCACCGCTTTAAGAAGCTGCTGGGGATTCTAACTTTTTATACTTGTTAGCCATTGCTAGAGGTGCTTGAATTTCACCCCGCAACCAAACCCTCCCTTTCAGCATTACCTAGATCAAACTTACCCTTCTTATTTTTATAAATATTTTATTTTGTTGTGGTTTTTAATCCCACGTAAATTTTAAACAATTAATGAGAGGGAACAGAAAATAAAAAACTATCTGTCCTCGCCAGGAATCGAACCTGGACCTCCTGCTTGTAGAGGGAATTGAATGAGATAACTGGCTGGTCCTTGTGGTGTAATGGATTAATTAGCATTCCAGCCCGGATAGCAGGAGGTCCAGGTTCGATTCCTGGCGAGGACAGATAGTTTTTTATTTTCTGTTCCCTCTCATTAATTGTTTACCCTTCTTATATTCAATATTAAAGCATTGGGGTGAGTAATGTTCTTCTGCAACATTAAAACGGACAGTTTAAATGATCAGACATTACTTAATCTGATCATTATTCATTTGATAATTACTATAACATGTGATACTCTTATTAATTAAATTTAAAAAAAAATTATTTAAACTCTAGTAAGAAACTGCTAAGTTTACCATTTTCCGCAAATAGTAAACTTAACAATCCAGTTTTTAATAGACAAGGAAGGAATTAAAGGTGGATGTTTTCTTGTGAACTGTAGAACATACACCTATTTCGTTATGCAATCCCTATAATAAAGATGATATTTTAAATTTTGATCCAACTTCCCAAGGATATAAAATCCCTTTTCCTCTACAGATTTCCGCAATTAACTAACTCATTCAACGGTTTGCAAAATATGGATTAAAGATTAAATTTAATTCCTAATATATACACACACACACACACGCACACGGACGCGCGCGCGCACCCCCACACTCCCCCAACAAGCCTCCACACAACCCCCCTAACACCCCACACACAATTTTGATGAAACATTTTTTAACCAACAAGAAAAGCTCACACACACACACAAAAAAAACGTTTGAATTATGCAATACGACACATTCCGCAGGCTTAGATTCTTCCACCCGTGAAAAATTACAGTAAGCCCACCTGAACCCTTTTGTGAACAAGCAAAATATTTTTACAAAAAAGTGTTTGCAGTTCAAATTATATTTCTTATTCCGTACCGAATAAATTTAAATTAAACTTAATTTAACTGAATAAATAGCATAAAACAATTCATATGATTTTTCATAACTTGCTGAATTCAGATGGAGAGTTTTTTCACCGTTGATATTATTATTATATGTTTTCTGTTGGGGTTCGGTCAAGATAGATAGAAAAATAGAATTTAAAAAAATGTATATTTTTAAAAATTATCTGCCTTGCTGTTTTTTTAATTATCTGGCAGATAAAATAAATAAAAATAAAATACACATTTTTTAAATTGTATTTTTTGGATCTACATTGACCAAACCCCAACAAAAACATCTAATATTAGTGAAATCAGTTTTGGGGAATGGAGATTCTCTCAAAGCTCTCAAGATAATCAACGTATACAATGCGAATTTACAGGGGATGGAATTAGAGCAATAGTAATTTAAAAAATATATTATTTTTATTAGTATAATTATGTAATTTAGAATTAAAAGGGGAACTTAATTGAAAACTTTAAAAATTTCAACAGTTTAGCAATACAAAATATAGGTTTATTTTTTTTATGGCTTACCAACTTGTAGATCATTAAAATCAGAGTAAATTATAGTTGTTATATCTAATATCTTATAATTAAAAACATATCTTCCTTTAAACGACAAAGAAAAAAGAAACTTATTTTTTATAAAAATATTTTTCTCTAAAGTTTACCAGACATTCAAAAATAAGTAATCAATGCTGAAAAGGTTATTTAGTTTATTAGCTGATATCAGTAATTCGAATTGATGACCACTGACTGATAAAAGTAGTAAGAATTGTTTACCATTCGCTGGTAAAAGTAGTAAGAATTGGTTAGCCCTAGCTAGTAAAAGTAGTAAGAATTAGTTACCATTAGCTGGTAGAAGTAATTCGAATTGGTGACGATTAGCTGGTAGAAGTAATTCCAATTGGTAACCACTAGCTAGTAAAAGTAGTCCAAATTGGTAGGAAAACTTCGTAATAATGTGTGTTGTTTAAAAAAAAACAACATTATTATCATTATTGAAGATAGATCAATAGGTTATAGATAGAGAAACAATAACCTTGCTGTTTATTTTTTATAATTTACACATTACCTAATTTAAAAGGAGAGTTTGTTGACCGTAGATATTATTCTAATACGATTTTAGTTGGGGTTCGGTCAAGGTAGATCCAAAAAACACAAATTTAAAAAATGTATTTTTTAATAAAGGATTATTTGCCAACGTTTCGGCTTACATTGTAAGCCATCTTCAGGGCTGCCTATTATGAAGACGAGGGAGGACGTCCTGTCCCTAAGTTCACATTTCCATCCGCAGTCATGGAAATGTGAACTTAGGGACAGGACGTCCTCTCTCATCTTCATGATAGCCCTGAAGATGGCTTACAATTTAAGCCGAAACGTAGGCAGATAATCCTTTATTAAAAAATTAATTTTTTAAATTTGTGTTTTTTGGATCTACCTTGACCGAACCCCAACTAAAATCATGTTAGGTTTACCTAATTTACTATTCAGTGATTATAAAAGAACTTGAAATTTTCTAATTTTTCTAAATTCTTGAACACAATCAAAGAAAACGAATTGAGGGAGGAATACTCTTTGGACACCTGTGGCTGCGGACAGCAGATCTGTAGATAACCCTCAATTGGTTGCTACCAGCTTACAACCCTTATTGATTCATTGTCCTTTGCTAGACCTGCTTACTCACATCGCAGCCCTAACTACATCTAACAAGGTGTCAGGTTAGGGATGTTATGTCTATCCTATGCGTTATATATATATATATAT
>KZ808996.1:77736-93850 GCA_000696205.2 Oncopeltus fasciatus | reverse complement strand
AATATGTATATATATATATATTAGGTAGCGTACATTTCGCTGTACGTTCCTCATAGATCTGAGGATATCTTAGTGTCGGTTTTATCATCTGGTAAATGTATGTTTTTATCGGCCCAGTTCCTTTTATAGCTGGCTGCACATTGCCTTTAGTAATATCGATTGCGGTTTGGAATTTCTTGTGTGTGTTGTTAGTGTGTTCACGGTATCTTCATTGGACAGTGCACTTTAGCGTTGTGGAATCTGTGCTCCAGTGGGCGACCTGACTTGGTAGGGCTAGCCGGTAGGTTGAGGACTGTGTCTACCTGAGACGAAGGTCAGCTTCAAGTGGTCCATCGGGAATTTACGTTGTTCTCTTTAAGCATTCTTAAGCATTCGCAACAGCTTTTGTTTGATAATAACTCTCATGAAGAAATACATTTGAAACGGTATGAATAAATATTTGTTACTCTTATCACTGAGGTGGAGGCTGTGTAGGGAGGTAACATAACCTGTTCAACTGATACTGTATAACAGCAATGTAAGCGCGCCTGACCTCTAAATCCAACGCTATAAAAAACCCAGAGTTTTCCGTTTAATACTGTATGTTTGTTCTTCAGTCAATCCTGTCAAAATCTTCATTCTAGCTTGCTAAATCTTCAAAAGTACTAAATTATGAACATATAATGTTNTTTTAATAAAGTAAATCAAATGTACCAATAATGTTTAGGGACAGGGTATATATTCAATAAGTCAAAAAAAATTATTTATTGGAATATAAATTTAATTTTTCATAAGAATTTAATTCTTAAATTCTGCAGAGAGAATTTAATTTCAGAGAGAAAAGAACATGAACTCTTCTCAGTAATGTCGAACTCATGAAATGAAAGAAACCATATTTTTCGGTCTCAAAAGACGTTTAATATTGAAAGAAAAGGTATTGGTGAAGAATTTAAATGCATTTAAGACCAGTAAAAGTCTAGCTAAATTATTATTCATTCAGCGCTGTTGTGCAAGCAGGTTATGAAAATGTTGAATGTGTCGTGTAATGCATTTGAAAGTAGTTTATTAAAAAAATAATTCTGTTTTCTAAGTATACTTGTTAATTTTCGTTCGAATGATTTTGTTCGTTGGCTGGATGTGTTAAAGGAATTTTGGGCACTGCAATGGTAACAGTGTTTCCTGTATTTATTCTACATGGCATATGATAAGAAATTCCATCCCTCTTGAACGATTTTAGCCAGCATTTTAATAGTCCAACACTAGATTATTTTAAAATTGCGTACCGACACAAACACACATGAAGACCATATTTTTCTAATAAGGATCGACGAAGATCTGTATTTTTTGTTAGGTGCATACCAACGTGAATGGCTTCATTTCCATTCATATAGTAATTATACTAAAATAAGATGTAACAAAAACACAGTAATAATAAATAGTAGTAACAAGAGTGAAAAATCGGTAACTCATTTCCCCGTGGCCTTTAAGGTGCAATATGAAATGAATTACCGACATAACATCGCAACAGTAGTAAGATTATTAATAATTTTTAGTGCAAGGGAACAGAATAAAAAAACTAACTGTCCCAGCCAGGACTCGAACCTGGATCTCCTACTATCCGGGCCGGTGCATTTACCATTATGCTACCGGGACAAGTCTGATAAGTTATTAAATTCCCCGCACTAGTGCGGCCCGGATAGCAGGAGATCCAGGTTCAAGTCCTGGCAGGGACAATTAGATTTTTATTCTGTTCCATTACACTAAAAATTATTGAAATTTACGTGGGATTAAATACCACAAAAAATAATATTTATAGTAGTATATTTACATAAGATATTTATAACATATAGAACGATATTCCACTTTCTAATGGGAAGCTGGTTTTTCTTTCCTAGACAGTTTTTGAAATGGTAAAATGATTCGTTTTGAAATATCAACTAGGTCACATATGGAGAGCTCCAATACGACAGAGAGAGTAAACAGTGGGGAACTTTAATTTGAGCTAGTCGTGACGAACTTTTCATATTTGAATTGAAAAATAGAATTAATCGTGTCCCCCATAGGCGAAATAAAATTAAAGTCGTACAAGTTGTAAAGGGGACTGTTTGGGACCGGGAATGGCTTAGTGTTCTCTTGAGAAGGGCGGCGCTCTCTATCGGGCCCTGGAGGGACATCTGGGACGTGGTGAGCCTCACACCAGAATTTTATCTCATGCCACCCCTGGGCCCTTTCCCTCCTACATATATAATGGCGTTCTTCCCGCCCCCGCTATCAACACCCTTTTCATACTTGACTTTTAATTGGGATCAGAGAACTTCACCTCCGACTGCTCAAGTGCTTCTTTCCCAAACCCGTCTTCCTGAGACTCCAGCTCCGAGGATAATGCCATGTCGTCGTAGATACATTATCTTTGTCCTTATCGTGAAGTATAAAAAACTTATAACTCAAATGACTATTAATTGACATGAAACATACTAAATTTTTGTGCACTAGCATAGCTTATGGGTTCCGTAGGAAAATATTAAGTAGTACCAGTTGTATTTTTCGTGTAGAAAGATAAGATTTTCAAGAAATAAATGGTTATCAACCACCATGACTATTAAGAATAAAATAATTACTTATTGGTAATTTTTTCCCATGGTCTTAGCAAGTTGGACAGCAGTTTACAACAAAAATAAAAAGAAAGTCAACCATAAAAGTGCATAATACCATTTTATATAGTTTTCAGAACAATTGATAAATTTTAAAATTTAACCTCTTTAACTATACTGCACTAATCGCAATTTTCTTCTGCACGTTATAATATGTTTCCATTGAATTATAATAATTAAACTGGAAAATTCAATGATGGCTGAAAATTTATTTGTGTCCTGTGAATAACAAACTTTGTAATTGGCATATCAGTATAATTCCTTTATTGTAATTTTTTATTGTGAGATTTGCATCCATTGGTCAAAAAATCATAAGCTTACAGCTTACAAATGAATATATGAGGCTATATTTTGACAAAAAGATTTTCTTACAAAATGTATTGTTGCCCCAAGAAGACAAATTTATTGCCGTAAGTACGGATTTTAAAATATTTACAAAGAAGCTCAATGGCCCCTAAGATGTAATATGTTGAAGACGGTAACAAGTGACAGGTTACTATTGGAACATGGAATGGTGAATTTCGATGAGAACGTTATCATAAATTAAGTATTGGCCATCCATTTTAGGGCATTCGAGTGAAGCAACAAAAGACACACTGAGTGCTGAGGCTGAGAAAAATAAACTCTTAACCAATATACAAAGCGGTTTCTATAAAGGAAAGTCTGCAACGGATGGATTAATAACTATGGAAAGTAGAAATACGATTATTAACATCTTCTTTTCTCGTGGGGATACGAAAAAATGATAAAGTAAGAATTGGAAATCTGTCTATCTGGCAGACGAGAAGTAACAAACTGAGTGGCTCAAGGAAGTGTCTTCAGCTGAAGATGACTCTGTTCACTATTGCCATCAACTCAGTTACGGAAATATTACAGAGGCGGGTAAAAAAAAAATTCACTACATCGATTGCTCTTTAACAGCCACAACTGCAAGAAACCAACCCTCCTAAGCTTCATAAACAGTCTGCAGAAATGATCGGAGACAAATGACCTACGATTTTCGTTTGAGGAAAACCAATTTGATAAATCAAATTAAGAGTTTTTTTTTTTCGTAGAGATTATTAGTAGAGACTTTGTTGGGGTTCCATGAAGGTTATGAAAGATAGTCAAAGGCTTGACCTAACCAAAACATATTCTCTATTCCAAATGCAAAATATTTTTCCAGAAAAAGAACTCCAACTGAGAATCCAGAGCTTTTTATGGTTTCTAAGGAGTTCTTGGCTTGACTCTGAATAGGAAGCTAACTTGGTGAAACAACATCAGAGTCTTACGAGACATTCCGGCGACCAGTTAGAGAACTGGCTGCAATCTCCACTGGAGCTGATCTATGATAACCGTAAAAATAGACTACAGAAGTATAGTGTATTCCTCAGCAAAATTAAGTCTCCTTTAACTGCTGGACCCAATTCAACACAGAGGCTTAAGACTCGCCACTCGTGCCTCCAGGACAAGTGCTATCTTAAGCCTTCGTACGGAGGAATCGGTACCTCCACTCGTATTTAGGCATCAACTATCCAACTCTTACATTGCCAAAATAAAAATTCACCCAACAACCCTACTTATAAACATATCATCTACCAAGAAAATATTTGTTTACATGAGGAAAAATAAAAAATAAATCTCCTTTAGCCACTAGACAAAAATAGATAATGAGAAAAATCAGTGAAATAATCAAAATGAAGAAAGAAATGATTATAGAATGGATTATTCTCCATGGATACAATTCTAAAAAGGAAATAGTTATTATCCCTGGCAAATATTTCGACTGTGAAGCTCTGAGATCTGAATACTGACGGTTCTAAGAGTAATGGGAATGTGGGATTTTCTGTTGTAAGTAATGACACAGCAAAACAATATAAACTACCTCAGAACCTTTCAATATGTACGGTATCAAGCAATAGCAACAGCCTTATGTATTGCAAACGAGAGCAACTATGAAATAATACTGATACACAATGACTCTCTGTCTGCTCTGCAAAATAAAATATTAAAAACTTAAAAATCCAAGACCCTCTACTGGCAACACAGGTACCTTAACGTACTTCATGACCTCAATAAAACATTTAAACTACTCTGGGTACCATCTCACAAAGGGATCTCAGGAAACGTAGATAGAGCAGACAAAGAAAGAGCAAGTATGAATGAGCGTTCATTACAAATCTACGATGCACATGATGTTAATTTATGGTAAAAAATAATGAACAGTTGGGAATAAATGTGCGAAAAAGGGGTGCCACCTTGTAGTAAACTAAAAAAAATTATACCAGCGACCAAAAAAATGGAGCTGCACAATGAGAAGAAAACGGAAAAGTGAAGAAATAATAAGGATAGTAAAACAAAACTATCAAAGGGCATAAAAACCGCGATATTTTTCGCCTAAACCAATCCAATCCAATCCATTGGGAGTTAAATATAATGAACACTTATTCGGATTTTTAAGAAGTAACTTAATTACAAATAGCTACACGAGCATTTGACTCACAGAACATCAGTGAGCGAAAGACAATGTTACAGAAATTGGCTGGGTTTACATCGTAGAAAAGTTCAGTTGTAGGCAGACAGCAGTATCCGTAGGAAAGTCTGTAGGTAACTTCGGAGATCTTGTTCCGACTATGTGAAGCATGAGCTTTATCGTATTTGGGAATTAACAATTCCACTATATTCTGTTCGGAGGCTAATGCAAATTTCTGGTAAAGCCAGTAGCAGGAACAGTTTTCCTCATAGGTAACTTATTGAATCTGTTGGGGCTGAAAATAAGGAAATCATTTTTGAGAACGAGGACTGCTTACCTTGAGATGAACTGTACTTCTGTTCAGACTACTAAAAAATAACAACTGGCGAGTTTTTTTTTGTCTATAGGTATTATTATTAGATGATTTTTGTTGGGTTTTGGTCAAGGTAGGTCCAAAAAAATACAAATTAAAAAAAAATAAGTGCATTTAAAAAAAAATTATATGCCAACGTTTCGGCTTACATTGTATGCCATCTTGACTGCAATGGAAATGTGAACTTAGGGACAGGACGTTCCCTCTCGTCTTCATGAAAATGGCTTACAATGTAAGCCGAAACGTTGGCAGATCATCTTTTTAAAAAAATACACTTTTTTTTATTGAATTTTTTTTTAAATCTACCTTGACCGAATCCAAACAATAATCATCTTATAAAAAATAATAACATTCTAAAAATTATGAGAGTATTTTACCTGAAATTGAAATTTTCTTATGGTGCTGTTGAAAAAACTTTTTATTTTTGGTGGTATGACAGTATTTTGTGCTTAGCTCTAACTCGGAACTTAAATACTGCATTATAGTATCAGAGTCAATATTTTTCTTTACGTTACTAAGCATTGTAACATTTTTTTTTTATTGAACGCTTCCAATAAAATTTAGTAATTATTCTCGGGATGAAATATCTCTAGTGACGTACGTAAGACGGGTACCCGTAGTAGGATGTATGTAGCCCCATTGGCGAGGGATAAGTGATTCCCGATAAAGATCTGCGGAGAAGGGCCTCTGTCAAATTTCCCTGGGCACTTATCTGGCCCGCCCCAGGCTCTACCCGTGGCCATCTTTCCTGCTTGCTTAGGGCCCCGGTGGCCTGCAAGGTACACACTACTTACACTCAACACACTGGGATCACCTTTATCTTAGGAAAGAAAACTACAAAAAACAGGTGTACATAAGCTATACTACTCGCTGCTAGATTCTACCAATAGCTCCATTCATAGACTGCAACCATTAAAATCAGTGCTCTGTTAAATGTGATGTTGCACAAACAAAAAATTTGCTACATTAATGGTGCCCAAAAACAGTTACAGTCTATCGATATATACGGATCCTATCCGCTATCCTGTTAGGTTAAAACTGTTTCGTACATACCTTTGCTCTAGTTCTCTTATGTGGATTATAAATGCTGTTAAATATAAATAGACAAATATCTTCCATACTGCTAATCACCAGTGTGCCGAAGCAAGACACTATGAATGGTACTAAGAAACTATGAATGGTGCAATATATCATAGTATAGAGAGAAAAAGTCAAGAAAACTGGTTGAAGCTGACAGAACGGGATCGCTTGACTCTAAAACGTATGTCAATAATCTATGATTTTAACATCAAACTAAAAGACAGTCCTCTTTCCTCCAAATAGTAGTTTCTACAGCTATCCACCATCTTAAGAAAAGTGACAGTGCAGAATACAAACTTCCCGCTACCTGCAGTTTGACAACTATCACCACAGTGTCCTCCATCTTGGCCGTTGTGACAGCACAGAAAACCATTTTCCCACCAATAGCAGTTTGACAATTATGACCACAGTGTCCTCCATCTCGTGAAGTGTGACAGTGCAGAATACGAACATCCCGCTAACAGCAGTTTGACAACTATCACCACAGGGTCTTGCATCTTGGCCGTTGTGACAGCACAGGAAACCATTTTCCCACCAATAGCAGTTTGACAATTATGACCACAGTGTTCTCCATCTCGTGAAGTGTGACAGTGCAGAATACGAACTTCCCGCTAACTGCAGTTTGACAACTATCACCACAGTGTCCTGCATCTTGGCCGTTGTCACAGCACAGGAAACCCATTTCCCACCAACAGCAGTTTGACAACTATCACCACAGTGTCCTGCATCTTGGCTGTTGTGACAGCACAGGAAACCATTTTCCCACCAATAGCAGTTTGACAATTATGACCACAGTGTCCTCCATCTTGAGAAGTGTCCCAGTGCAGAATACGAACTTCCCGCTAACTGCAGTTTGACAACTATCACCACAGTATCCTCCATCTTGGTCGTTGTGACAGCACAGGAAACCCATTTCCCCACCAATAGCAGTTTGACAATTATGACCACAGTGTCCGCCATCTCGTGAAGTGTCACAGCACAGGAAACCCATTTCCCACCAACAGCAGTTTGACAACTATCATCACTGTGTCCGCCATCTTGAGAAGTGTCCCAGTGCAGAATACGAACTTCCCGCTAACTATAGTTTGACAACTATCACCACAATGTCCTCCACCTTGGCATTTACAAAATAACTAACAATACTCCCCCCCCAAAAAATAAACATCTGGTTACAAAATAACGAAACTCACAAAGTCTTGGTTCAGCGAAGTAATGGCTTAGTGCTGTGAATATTGAGGTAATCCTTATTTCTGTACTTCTCAAGCTATATTTCTGTTTCTAAAGAATTCAGAGACTTTTTCGTTAGTGAATGTATTGCAGTAGTCATATAGATCTCTGAACTGGTTTGTCTCTTAAAAATTTAAATGAAATTCAATATTTTACTTTCACATTATATATTTTATATTTTTTAATCACTTGAAATCTGAGTGTTAATTTAGTTTCAAAGAGTCTTTAAGTTTTTCCATGCATTTTTTATTTTTGTGGAAAAACTCACCCGTCACCATATGACTAATTTTATTTTTATTTTTGCAATGCATATGGATTTAACACACTAGACGTCAGTAAAGAAGCTTTAACCAATCCTTTTTTCTGGAGTTAGATAAATTCTTTCTTGTTGGTGTAAGAGGACAATATGGTGCTGTTTCTGTAAGAGTTCGAGCAGTATGCAGGCGGTCCTTAGTGAAATTCCCGGCCAAACAAAACTGCCACCCAATGTACTGGATACTGCTCACTTTCTCGGCAATCTGCTCACGTTGCTTGATCAACATTTACCGTCCACAATCAATGTGCTGCGTCACATACAAATGTAGCTGCCAAAGGATCGGCGTTATGACTACAGAGTTGTTTACGGACACATACAAAGCTCCAGTATTTAGATGAATACAAACGGAATACTTCAACATTCGGGTTGGTCCATTTTAAGTATATCCTTGGATTCTCGGGCTTAAAAGACACATATTTTGTTTTTGTCGCAGCAAACATTGAGTCTTTCCGTAGATCTGTCGTTATTTTATTTATTTTTTTCATGGCGTGTCAACCTTTGGTCATTAACGCCAGGGAGATATTTTTAGAAGCGGGAAGATATTTTCAAGAAGAAGAATCTCTTAGAAATAGGCCATGGTGAGGTATAATTAATTGTCAATGCGAATAGTTATTATGTGGATGAACATAGTAATTTCTTTAGGCTTGGAAACTATGAAATTTATAAGAAAGAAAAAATTGAGACAGAATGGAAAAGAAGCATACTGAAAATGCATCTAGATAAGATTTAATAGCCTTCCCTCTTTCAGAAAGTTCATTACAGAGTCAATGACTTTATCGTCATCCAATAAAATTTCGTCTAGAGTCCCATTTAAGTTACATTTTTTCCTTGTTTCTTCATATTTCAGGCACTCTGTAAATATATGTTTAATGGTAAGAAGTTGTCCACAGACCTCACAAATGGGTGGGTTATCCTTTGCCATTATATAGCCATGAGTAAGTCTTGTGTGTCTGGCTAATACCACTTGTCTCTTACGGTCAGTTGACATGGAACTGGACCTTACTCTCGGAGTAGATCTTATCTCGCGTAAATTGTTGTCTCTGGTTGACCACCATATGTCATTCGTTATCTGCAGTACATCTTGTGGTCATTTGATTTGGTTTTACCATTCATTGTTAATTGATGGAAAAACTTAGCTTAAAAAAATCTCTGCACATTTTTTATAATAGTTAGTTTAAATTTGAAATCATCGATTTTTGACGTATGATTTAGTGTCAAGCGATCCCTTTCTGTCAGCTTCAACCAGTTTTTATTGACTTTTTCCTCCCTATACTATGATATATTGTACCATTCATAGTTTCTTGGCACCATTCTCTGCGAACATTGCGTAAATTCTTGGATACTTAGAGCTTGGGGTCCCTTGGGGTTCAAGTTTGGCTTTTGGCAGATTTTTCTCGTAAAATGAACACAGAATACATTAAAGTGGTAGATATCCGCATTCTTCCTGATTTATTATGGTGGAACCGGAGGTAAAAAGTTATCAAGGAAATTTACAATAAAATTTTTTTATATATATTTGCTGGCTGGTTGAGGTTCTCAATCAACAGTGAAAGAAATAAATAAGAAACGGTTACAAATCTTCACAGTTATATTTTGAATATAGCAAGAGGAAAAAATTAATCTCAAACAACTTAGAGCACTGAAGATGAGGCGTATTTCTTGAAAGCGATTTACATTTAAATAATTTATTTATCTATAGAGGTTATCATTACTCTTTTATTGAACCCACTGTTTTAAAAATTTTTTTTTGTGGTAAACCTTCTTTTTAAAGAGCATCAATCATTAACTAATAGTTTTTAAATAACGATTTTAGTTTTGGTATTTAATCCCACGTTAAATTTTTTACAAGAAATGCAAGGGAGTTAGAATAATAAAATATTGCTACCTAAGCCGAGACTCGAAACCGAGTCTCCTGCTTTCCGGGCAAGTATATTGGCCACTGCACCACCGAGACAAGCCTCATAATCTCTCCAACTCCCCGCACTTTACTCCGAGTCTAAACCCCCCAGTAAGACGAATATATCGTCCTATGCATGAAGGAGCTAACATCGAATATATATCTCTATATATATAATTTTATATATAGAGATATATTTTAACAAACGTTGAATATGGGAAGATACTACTTATAGCTATTAATTTAGTTTGTAACTTAAATTGAGTTGTGATTATATTTCGGTAATTATATTTATTTTCTTATATTTATATAATTGTTATAGATTGAAGCGATTTCATATAATGGGACAGCACGATTGTAATCCAAGGTGCAAGAGAGCATTACCTCAGCCCACCTTGGTCTGACTGTTGACAGCTGATGATACGGACGTTAGAGGGCGGTGTGTGCGTATCGGAAAGGGATGATAGGGAATTTACGAGGCTCCGAGGATTCCGACTGTCTCACCGCTGCCCTAACCGCAACTTTATCACTTCATGAATACAGGGGATTTTCATAACTCTCCCCCGCCGTATATAGCACATGGAAATAGTTGAAGCGATTTTCTCTCGCCTGTAGTTCTACAGGCTATCGCACATATTCCCACAACCGTTTGGAAATATGTCTCTAGAGAGATCTCTCCAGGCGTCACTATCGCCCTGATGATGACTTAAAAGTTAAGTTAAAACGCCGGCAATAATAAAATATAAAAATTTGTTACATTTTATTTTCTGATCCTGGGCGAAATCCTGATAAGACTCGTTGGCCAACGAACCTCCAATCCCATCAAAATAATTTAAATATTAAATTTATAGGTATAACGTGTTACTCGTTGCGCTCAAGGCAGTCTAAAGGTTACAAAATATGCAAATATAATGTTAATGTAATTGGTCGTCAATGAAATCACCATTAAAACCATTACTTATTGGAATTCCGATCATAGAGTTTACTCAAATTATTTTTGTTTTAGTATATTTCCATTGAAGCTATTGATTTCATGATCTGACTTTTGACAAATTTGTCTATTTTGCAATAGATCTCCCACCGATCATGCATAGGAGATGCTAAAAGTTTGATGGTTTCCTAATCACAGATTATATGCATCCATCATTTGAGCTTTTTATTAATCTAAAGACCCACAAGTAGATGGAGGCATTTTGTAGGTCTAACCTTTTAATCTACCCCATTATTTTTATAGCACTTTGTTTATATTTAGAAACTCTGAAGGCTCCTTAAAAAAAAAAAAATTACTGAGAAAATGAAAACAGAACTTGATCCTACCCGTTCGAGATAGACAGATCATTTATAGATTTCTTCTATAAACCTTTAGATAAAGTCCTGAGGGTTTGAAATACATCTGACAGGAGTCGACAGGCTTAGTCCTATAACACCTGAGCGATAGTTATTATAGTCTAGGAGTTAATATTATTTTAAGAGTATAACCCTTAATTTATTCGTTTAGAATTATGAGGCAGTTGAAGAATCAGGGGGGTACTCAATTTTAGAAATTTCTAAAATCATTTTGTTTTAATACAATTTTGTTGAGAGTGGTGTCACTGGACACCTCCTCTCCTCATGTGACTNATATTTATGCGATTTTATTTCAAAGTACTATGAAAATAGTTATAAGATTTTATTATTTTAGTAATTTTAATAGATTATATTAAATAAATTTAAGACTGGCCTAAGTAATATGCAATCTTAAAAATCAATCGCAATTTTTTCATTAACAAGAATGTTAAATAACTTTTTTTACTTGGAAAACAACAAAAGTCATAGGAATTACAAACAAATTTATAGAAATTACAAACTCAATCTGTCTTTAGTAAGAAAATTTTAAATGCAAAAATTGTTTAAAAAATTACTAGAACATTGAACATTGACACACACTCACACCATAATAAAATGAAATTTCTCTATAGAAACAATTGAAATTTGAGAAAAAAATTGCTCTTGTAAATGCTCTTCAAAATCTTAACATCTAAATTTGGCTAAATATTAGAAAAACTGAGCTCTCTGAGCTCTCTACTCTACTATCAAATCTAGAATATGTGTGGTCATCTTCAAAAACGTTTTTCATTCCAAAGTTGTATAAAGAGTTCTATCAGAATGGCAACTGACCTTTGGTTCTAAGTAATCATTATCAATATTTCTTTAAATTTTATTAACTTTATATTTTATTATAAATAAAAATTGAAAAATAATATTAGCATAATTGTGATTGGAGCCATGAGTTTTGTTCCGAAACTTCTTTGTTGAGCTTCTTTCACGTTGCTACTGAAATTCGACGAAGGATTACCCCTCACGCTGAAATCCAGCTGGAAATGCAAAGAAATAATTTGAGATATAAATGATTTAACCGCTTTGTAAATTTTAAGTACAAGTTGGTAATAATGCTAGTAACATCAATTAATATTAATTATACATATAATGTTAAATAGTTCTCTAGTTCCTAATCTAATAACGCTTTATTAATAATTTATCTTCTTATAACTAATTACTAAAGTATATTATAAGTAGAATAATTACTTAATTACAAACATTTTTATCAAATTATAAAAATTTTTTTTTTCTTTTTAACAGAATGTAATATATAAATAAAGGTTTTTTTTTAATGTGTTAGCCTCCCTTGCAACCACTTAGGGTCATTGGAGGGAGGGGCTATCTACAGGTCGCCACCCATTTTAAACACCCATGGCTCAGGACAAGCTTTTATTTATAAATAAAAGATTGACCTGGGTGGGATTTGAACCCGCGGTGTCAGGGTTGCGAGGCCCGTACGGATACCCTGAGCTAGTCTGGCGCCCCATAAATAAAGGTTATTTAAAAAAAATTTTCTATTGAATTTAGACACACAGCTATATACGAGCAAGCATTGTAAAGCTCAATGCTTTGATCCAAATTACCCCAAAACCCGAAATTGCGGTATTTTTGACTCATAGTTCCAAGTAAGTTCATTGTTTTTAGTGAACGCCATATTGAAGTTCCCCATCAGCTAAAGGAAATCTTGTAATATTATTATATCATACTTCTTAGTATTAAAAGCTTCTCGTGATTGATGTGTTTTAGCAGAATTTGAGGCCTAGAATGCTCATCAAATGAGAAATCTAAAAATAATTTCTAGTTGAATGGAATTAGGCTCTATTGTTGGCAATTTGGAGTGTAGTGAATCTTGCAAGAACCTCCCTCATTCTCAGTCAGCATGTGGACTGCTTTCAGAGGTGGAAAAGGCGACGAGAGAAGTCCTGTAAATCCAATCGGATGGAGTGGTGATTGAAGCTGGCTGCAGGAGTGGGCGACCGTAACAAGGAGGAGAGCTGCAATGTGATCTGTAGCAGAGGTATATGTATTCGCGGAGCGAGTCTCCACAGCCCTTCATATGGAAATCCAGGCGGCCGAAGGGAGGGGAGGGCCCTCGGCAAAACCGTCCTCTCAATACTCCTCTGCCTCTGCTGCTTTCAAACTGACACTTTCATTAGCGGGAGCCAGCCTCCACTCCCAGAGTGTCCTTTGTACCCGGCTAAGGAATGTTTATTTGTCGCTGGCACAATTTCCTCCCGAGCAAACGAACTATTCAGGTATAATAGAACGGCTAAAGTGTGCAGTGCATGTTTAATGTGCTCTCGCTGGGAGTATGACTCCTTGGTCAACATCTTCTCTGCTAGGCATCTTCTCTGGCTGGCTGGTGGTCGTAGCTGGAGTTCTCATGTATTTCTTCTTTGCTTCTTTCTGGCAGCAGTGGAAACATAATTCCGCAAAAATTGCACATTGAAGGAAACCACAAGTAAACATTTCTAGACAGCTTTTACCAAGATGTCTCTAAAAAGAGTCTATCGCCTTCTAAAAACCACTGATTGATTTAATTAAAACTATTCGGCTTTGAATTTTCATTGCTTCTTACAATGTCAAGTATTGTGAATACAATATGTTTAAGTAGCAGGGGTGAATTGTAAAAATTGTTAAAAATTGAGTCCGATGACAGGGATAAGGCATAAGAAAAGGATTAGGCATGAGAGCTTGCTTGGGAAATGCCAAAGTATGTGAAAATGAGATCTTGGACATACTGGATATTATAATGGAGCGTGGAGTTAAAACGCATAGTAAGGAGCATTCGCAAACTCTATTCTGAGGAATTTTGATTGAAATGATTGTATTTGTTGGATGTTTGAAGGATTAGCGGCACCCCACAGTTCTTCACCGTGTGTCCAGATTGGCCGTAGTAACGTCTTGTAATTAGTCAGTTTATTCTCTATTGTGGCTGTGAACGCTTTTTACAGGTCTTCATAAGAGTTCTGTTGATTTCTCGTCGCTTAACTTTTATATGTTTGCCCCAGTTTTAGTCGAGAGTCAGGATGGAACGAAAAGTAACGGGTTGAAACAGAAAGAGGTATAGGGATGTCATGTACGTAATATTAGTAAGAGAATCTTTTAATTTAGATGAAAATTTACCATTTTAATTCTCAATTTGCTCCACCATTGCTGAATGACATCAAGGTGCCATCAGGGAACCAGGATGAGAATAGAGGATTGTTTTATCATCAGCAAAGAGGGCCATGAGGGTGTAAGGATAACTGGGGATGCGCGCAGTGTACAGGATGAAAAGGATAGGCCCAAACACACTGTCCTGTGGAACGCCCGCTTTCACTTGGAGGGGGTCGGAGTAATCAGATCCTTTCTGGGTCCAAGAGAAATGGTTCGAAGTGTATGACTTAAGGATAAAATATAAGGTGTTTGCGAGCATGGACTTGAGCTTACATAATGAAAAATTATTTCATACTCGATCCAAGGTAATTATTTAAAAAAAAATTGTTGGAAAATCAGAGAAAGTGTTATATACATTCGGACTAATAATAGTAATGAACTAATAATTCCTTTAATAGAAACTTGTGTTTTCATTGATATTTTAACAAGAATTTTTATTCAAATCCCAATACTGAATCCATGACCAATCCTTTATAAAATTTGCCTGTTAACTAACTATCTCCAAATTAATATGTTAAGATAAATACCTGTGTTCTCTGTGATAATTTAACAGCAATGAAGAAATTTACATTTTATTGCATGTTAAAGCTTTAAAGTCATAAGGTAAACATACAGAAAAATTTGGAATGTCCTTAATTAATTAAAAAAATCAATGCAATTCAGGTACGGAAAACCTTATCAAGGTGCAGTATTGACTGGGGCAATGTGAATGGTACTGTAACTACATAACAACATATAACATCAAAGACAGCAATAAATCAAACCAAGAGTGTTTGTTATAAGTTGAGTATACAACAGGACACTGAAGGGTTGCGTCAAATACATAATATTACAAGTAACCATGATCAATGTTGGTTGCTAATTAAAGGAACCAGTTTTTCCCTTGGACAGCTGTATTTTGGATTACTCCGTTCGAATATCTGATATTTTTCTGACCTTTTAGTTGGGAGTATAACAATACTAGCTTACTTCTGAAAATGAAGTATTATGTCAAATTGTAAGAATAAATTTTATTTTTTTATTTTTTTTACATTGCGCATCGACTGCTGGTGTTCATTAGCGCTAATATCAATATATTTGATGTATTTTGCAATAACTTTGCCTTCAATTTCAAAAAGATTATTAATTTAAAGTAAAACTTTTCGATTTTATTGCACGAGGGATTCTTCAAGTGAGCTAAACGTCTTCTATTATTACGCATATTTAGTTGTTGGATATTTGTGGCTTTTGCGATCTTGTCAGCCTACATATTCTGCCGTAAAGAAGTAGCAACTATTAGTGTGGTCCAATCCGATTTTTAAAGATTAACCTCTCGAATAGAGCAAAGATTATTTTTTTGTAACGACTTAAACTGAGTATTTTTACATAACAATTTGTTTGAGTACAATTTGTTTATTTGCTTCCCCCGTTTTCGTTTTTTAACACAAGTAAGACTAATTATTTTTTAATAAAAAAAGAAAATTATTTTATACATAAATAAATTAGTGCTTAGTTGTGAAGCTTTTGTGTGAATTATTTTTTATACCTGACAGCACCTAGCTTAATCTCAGATATAATAAAAATTTCTAACTTTGAAGCACAATATATCTGCGACATATACAACTAATTTATTTCTGTATAA
>KZ808996.1:65423-77722 GCA_000696205.2 Oncopeltus fasciatus | reverse complement strand
AATTTATTTCTGTATAAAATAATTTTTTTAAAAATTTAAAATTATAAATTTTATTTTTGTTAAATGATGATTATCAATCATAAGATGTAAGTTGACTTCTTCTTTTTTTCTTCTTTTTTTTTAATGCCGCACAGCTCGGGTATAATATAAGAGTTAGTTATTTGGAATCTTTTAAATAACAATGAAAATACTCTATGTACGATCAAGTAAATAATTATTTAGGATAAAGGGCAAGTGCAAGGTGTAATTTAGTAATAACTATCGCCCATTTACCTTTAATCAGCACATTTGCTAAGGTCTACTCCTTTGTGCCCTAATGCCATACTCTAAGCTACAAAGTTTACTTAGTTATTTTGGAGTTTACAAGTTTTCCAATATAACTTGGCTGTTGGGCGGCTTTTCTCGAACAATATCGCAGGTGAACCTGCGCCAAGAAGATATCTCTCTGAGGGAAGTGATTTGCACTGCACGCTGATATATGCTTTGTCAAATCCAAGCATTTTTAAATTTCAATAAAGTGTCTAAAGAAAGTTTTACGGCTGCAAATGGATGCAGCAATAACTGAAGATCTCTAAATTTAACTCTGCAATATTGTAATTTTTCCAGCCCTGAAGATGGCTTATATTGTAAGCATTAACGAATAAGTTGATGTTAACTTCTCATACAGAGCATATTTTTCTCTAGCTCTCTTCGGCCGAACTTCAACTACTCTTCTACTGATTCCTCATATGGTCAGTTACCTCTCTCCATAAAAAAATAATACATAATTCAGATTTATGTCAGGTTTATACCTAAACTTTAGAATTTTACGAAAAAAAAATTAATACCGAAATGAAAAGTAAATATTTTATATAATCAGTAAAGGTTGTATACAAATGTATTATATCTTTTCTGTGGAAATCGCTCATAGGTAAAGTATAAATATTGTAATTTCCTATCTCAGAGCTATTGGTTACTTCCAGACAATGTGATGTCACTGCTTGTGAAATCTCTATAATAAAAATTAATTGGATTTCCTGATGTCTGTTTGTTATATAATCATTTTTAGCCATCCCTAAAACTCCATTAATCTTCATTGCTAACACACGAAGGAATATTCAAATTATATGAAATATAATTAACTATTTAAGAAAAAAGGATAAGTAAACGTGACAACCTAATATTAATGAATAAAAAAAAAAGTACAAAACTTGAATAATCAATGACGGCGAAAAAAACAATAAAAATTTTGTTCTAGACCTCTTGTTTTTTTTTTGCTGTGTTAGCTTCCCTTGCAACCAATTAGGGTCATTGGAGGGAGGGGCTATCTACAGGTTGCCACCCCATTTTAAACATACATGGCTCAGGACAACCTTCCATATTATAAATAAAAGTTTGACCTGGGCGGGATTTTAATCCGCGGCGTCAGGATTGCGAGACCCGTACGGATCCCCTGAGCTATCCCGTCACCCCCAAATTCAAGACCTCATTTCAAATTATTTCTGCACTCAAGTAATATTATCGAAATTAATTTCGATTATATAAGCATTCTTTAAGACCGATACATGACTGGTATGATTAATATCTGTGCTAAAAGCGATATTTTTTTAATATTTGCCCTCTTCAGAAGTGCCCTCAGACGAAACTATAAGAGAATCTATGCAGACCAGATAATATTACAATTTGATTCATCGCAATCCTTCAAAAATGTAGTGAAACCACTTACTTATGTTTATGAATGAAACCTATATTTTGCTATAGCATATGCATATATATTAGAAGAATGAGTAATACTGCAGTAGATGGATCCATGTGCGAATCATGCAATATTACCTATTTACGATTGTAACTTGAATGAGAATAGATACTTAGTAGATATGCTTCGTTATAGTTTCGATGTCTGCGCACTGGAAGCACTGAGATATGCCGGATATTGGATGCTCCACTTTCGAACTTACTGTCAAAATTTTTATGTTATTGTTTTGCGCAGACTTTTGAATGGCGGTTTTATAACGAAAACGGTGCATATACTTGCCTGTTGATTCTTGTTATTATTTATTCTGCTCAGACCCCAGAGTCCAGCTCTGCAATATCTCCCAGGTATTGAACGTGTATGGAAGAAAGGAATGAGGTAAATATATTTGCAGGTCGATTTTATTTCGCAAAACTGAATGTCTCATGAACATTTGTTGACGTGAATTTTTTTTCGTGAGTTGCAAAAACAATATCCTACAGGAATATAGCTAGTCATAGCTACGGCTTTGATGCTCTCTCTTGTACGCTAGCAATGCCATTCGAATGAAGAAAGCACCCTCTGTCGTTAGCAGAAGATGCTTGAAGTCAAATAAATTAATGGCGGCTCGTGGGCTGCCTCTAAAAGAGATTGGCCGAGCTTTTCCTCAGACTTTGTGGATATTTATCCTCCCTCTCCGAGATCTTGATGACTGATCCAACTATCAAGATAGTTGATCTAGATCTCAAGATTGATGGCTTCCAAGAATCTTTGCCATCAACCCTACCACTACTTGTACGTAAGAGTACTTACGCGTTATTTAACTTTTCTCCCCTTTGAAAACTGTGCTTCGAAAATCGAACCCCCCTCCCCCCCTTTCCCACTATCTTCCTTTCTATCGTCTTATTAGAATTCTTCCAAATTCTTCAAAATTGAAAAAAAAATTATGTCCTGGAATCAAAATAATCAACTCCCTAATAAAAAAAACCTTGATTTTATCCCAAGCTTAAGGTCATACAGGATTTTCAATAGCTGGAGTACCCAGGAGTAAAATATATTC
The DNA here is from genome assembly GCA_000696205.2 of Oncopeltus fasciatus. Classification (NCBI taxonomy): domain Eukaryota; kingdom Metazoa; phylum Arthropoda; class Insecta; order Hemiptera; family Lygaeidae; genus Oncopeltus; species Oncopeltus fasciatus. The sequence continues at coordinate 74,951 of KZ808996.1, read as the reverse complement.
TCGAGTTTTCCTCGAGCACCCAGAGACACTATAAGATTGGTGGTATCTTCTAAAAGAAACTTCATCCGTTCTCAATGAACTAGTCTATTGACGAGCGACAATAGGAATGATTCTGTAAGAAGTGTGTGTTCTATATAAGAACTTGACACTATACATACATACATACATACATATATATATATATATATAAATGAAGCTTTTGTGTCAATCGTTTTACAATTTTTTTGATATTGCTTAACAATTTCATTGAAGATGAACTATTTACTTACATTCTCGATGTCATCAAGGAATTTCTGTACTGGCTGACAGGTCTGTGTTTCCTCGAGCCAGGTGTAGCCTGTAGAACAGATGCACCCAAAGGAGCCTCGGGTGTTGATGCAGGTCTCAGTAAGGTTATTGCAGCCGTCGATGTGTTTCTCGCATTCGTCTACATCGACGCACATTCCAAACCTGAAATGGGATTTTGTATTGGGCGTGATTTGTATGAATGATATATTTTTCGCATGATAATGGATTGAAATATACGTTTTATGAGCTACATATGCAATGTGTTGTATGACTACACTTCTTACATGTCACTATGTTCTAGTTAGGGCCCCAGGGAGCCTGGAGCATCGAGCCTTAGTATGTCACACCATCAGCTCATCTCAACCTTGGTCTGCCAATCCATATCTGACCATACAGTCATGGAACATCTTTTGCGCGATTTCGTTCGCGGCTATTCTCTGTTGATGTCCCACCCTCTGATTCTCTGGAGAATTTGAAATGGGAAAGCCAACAGAATACTTAGCAGCCCAGTATGTTGTTAGCACAACATTTATAGCCTTAAAAGAATATCCGTCTGATAGGATATTTGTACCTTATTATTTTCAGATACTCTTTTGTGCTTTGTAGCCCAAATTAGCACTTTTAGCATTAACGTTTTGCCTAATTTCAAGCTTAGAATCAATGCTGAAGCTCGACAAAATATATATCCACTCCCTCGGTCTCGTGAAGCTTCGCTAATCATTTCATTGTAATCTACTATCACAACTGATGAGGTTGCACGTATAATGATCGATTTATGACAAGGTCCAATCTAACAGCTTCAATTTTCAGGCCTAAAAAACCCTTGAAGGGTTGTTCATGGTCCCTTCCCGAATCCAATGTTTTAAGGCTTTTAACATCGCCCGAAAAGACGTTATCATTGACAACCTGTTGCTCTACGTCCGACCTGGTGGTTTTGGCTCTCCTGCCAACAACTGTTTTATGGACACAAATGTCACCATTCAGAATTCATGGTGTTTTTTTTTAGACACTGAAATGTGGGGAACGAAAACATCCCTCAAATTTTCTCTACAAGTGTATCTGACTTATCTTCACTAAAAGAGTCTTGAAACAACAGATTATGTTAGAACAATATAATGTGGAAAATGTTTATATTTAATTTTTCTTTGCTTTTTATAATTATACATGTGTTATCTTAGAGTTTCTAGAATTCTTCAACTATCACCTTAATTTTCGAAAAAGATGAAGTCACTGTAAGGTAGTAATTTCTTTAAGCGAAAGAACCTTTAGTTTTTCTCTTCAGGAAACTTGTGGGTAGTACTTTGAATAGTTAATCGATCAGTTCTTAACACCAGTCTACGTAGACATTCATTTAAGCAACAAATACTTTTGTCAATGATAAAGGAATTGATAGTGAATGAATTTAAGTTATTTTAAACCCAGTTTTATTTGTGTTTGATTGCTGAATACATAACCCTAGGGAAAAACATTGATACAATATATCAGGGTTAATAAAGCCGTTAAAATTGAAGGAACCTTTCAATTTTAAAATAGTTCAATTTCATTTATCAAATATAAATGTCATATTATAATAATTAGTGCTGATATAATTTTTTTAGTGTTAACCACTTTTAAGACATAGCCAAAAATGGTAAATTTTAGATAAATTACGAATAACAAATTAATTATTCATGAAAAAATTTTTTTTAGATCTGATTATTACTATGAAAAATTTGATCTAATCATAAATAAAAATAATAATATATATTGTGTGCAACTGTGAATTTAAATTCTGGAGGAACGTGATAACCTGAATATGAATGGGAGAATTCAATTTCAAAAAGCTAAATAGAATAATAAACAATTGTACGTTAAGTATGTACAGAATATTATTTTGCTTAACTTTAAACTTAATTAAAATAGCTTAATTTAGTTGTAAAGAGAAAGTTTAAGGCGCTGACTATTCCTACTCTGCAACACTTATATGCTCTGCGTATTTAATCTTACTCAGTGCCTTTCAGGTAATGAATAGTAAATTCACTTTCATTCATTATTTAGGATACCCTAGCATTGTAATAATATAATTATACATATGTAAATAGGACTTTAGTGTTAAAATGAATTAGGTCACGTATTTTCATCCATCTTTAATGGTATTTTCTGACCAAGAAATGTCATCCATGTTTTCAAACATACAAACAAGTATAGGCAGATATCATTTTGAAGATTTAATTTCTTGAGTTAGATATATTTTGTTAAGAGATAATTTTGGATCTCTATTTCAAACAAAATTTTCTGGTTGTATAACTGCTTTCTTGGGAAATTAATATTGTTTACTACTTTTGCATAATTATATATTATTTTCATACGATCCTAAATTGTTTATCTATCTGTCATATATCGACTTGGCCAGAGACTTGTATTCGAATTTGATGAGATCACACAAACAAGTATGTTGCATAAAAAAATGTAGAAAAAACACATCTTTATTTTTGGAATTAGCTTATTTCATAGTCATCATAGTTATAAAAAATAGAAAAAATTAATTCTTCAAATATAATTTACAAGCGGAAATACTTCCTTACACAAGCCCTTTCTGCTTGGATTCCTGGTTCACGGAGGAATACGGTCTGAATCCTCCCTCTATTTTGGACTGAAGCTGATTGTCGGTAGACGCCGATCAGAGCCATCAAAGGAGTCATCTCTCTCATTTTATTTTTTCCTTTCTCTCTCTAGGTCTTCCGGTGTCAAATTTTTTTTTCACAACCACTGTTTTGTAATAAATGAATATTCCTTACTTCCCCTGTATTGATTTCTTCTGAAGCAGGTAGTCTATTATAATCGTTATTTATTTTCCTTTTCTACCAGATGTTTTCGATCCTGAAATTATCAGCACCTTTGGAGCTCTTGTTTCTCTGAATTTTTCTCTTTTTTTTTTTTAGGTTTACTTATTTATTATTATTATATATTATTATTATAGAGTAAGAATTCGCACTATTATGAAAATTATGGTTTATCTTGAACACGTTTGGACATCAGCAGAAGAACCTATATTTTAAGAAGTCCTTCAGGCAGGATAAACTAAGCAGATTATCTAGTATCTCTTTAAAATTAAGATAAATTTGAGTTCATGGCGAATCGCATCTTAGAAGTTAGAACTTTATCCGGGTTCAACAGTGTCTTAGAGTTTTTAGGTACCAAGCTTTCGCACATCGTGTGATGGCTTCTTCAGGGCTAATGGAGAATGCGCCATTCAGTCCTGAAGAAGTGATCACACGATGTGCGATAGCTTGTCACCTAAAAACTCCAAGACACGGTTGAACCCGGAAGAAGTATTGGTAAATATATTAACTCTTTATTAAAAAAAAAAATTATCTGTACATTTTTACACTTAATTTTTTGATGGGGTACATGATAAGAGTCCTTGCTCGTCTATCCCGGGACGTAACCCGTCCTCAGAGAGGAGCCCAGGTTAACCCGCGATAGACTATCCGGCACCCATCTTCTCCTTATCCTAGGATAAGAAGGAGACTAGGCAGGGAGTCAAGGAGGGATTGAGAGGGGGAGAAAAATGCCAGTGCATTCACTCCCTAGGTATTATACTAAACTGACTGGAGTAGGAGGTCCCTTGGCCACCTCCTCTTGAGGCGTCGGGGAGGGTTGTCGGGATGGACGTGGGATGCCAAGGAGAGGACTAGAGGATTTGGATGTCCTTGGATATTTGTGTGGAACTTATCAAATCTGGAGGGGATGAGCTCGGAAACAAAAGGTACTTGCAGGTCAGAATGGATGGTTTTATTGGATACGTAGGGAGGAGTGTTGAGGATTGTGCGAAGGACTTTGGACTGGAACCCCTGGATGCATCTAATGTTTGATGGCTTCGCTGTGCCCCACAACTCAATACCATATGTCCAGATGGGTCTGATTAATGTTTTGTATATAGTTATTTTGTTTTCTATTGTTAATCTGGACCTGTGGTTCAGCAATCTGTAGAGCTGTCCAAAGCGTCTGTTTAGCTCTTGTCTCTTTGTCTGTAAGTGAGTCTTCCAGGTTAGTTTACTGTCTAGGTAGAACCCAAGGTAGCGGACTGTCGGAAAGGAGGGAAGGGGAACGTTATTAAGGAGGACTGGCGGACATTGACCTCTGCGGAGTGTGAAGGTAACATTAACTGATTTCTTCTCATTTAGGAGTATTCGCCAGCGTTTTGACCACTGGAAAATGGAGTTAAGGTGGGATTGAAGGTTTTTTGAGGCAGTGTCAGGATCTGGGTTGCAGGAGAGTATGGCTGTGTCATCTGCATAGGACGCGAGGAGTGTGTCAGGATGTGTTGGGATGTCGGCAGTGAAAATGGTATAAAGAACAGGACCAAGGACGCTACCCTGTGGAACTCCCGCTTCAACGGGGTAGAGGTCAGAATACTCCAGACCAGTGCGGACTTGAAAGTATCTATCGGAAAGATAGGACATAATGATAAGGTAGTAAGGTTGTGGAAGGATAGACTTGAGTTTAAAGAGCAAGCCCCTATGCCAAACCCTATCGAAGGCTTGAGTCACGTCAAGGAATGCAGAGGAGCAGTATTCCTTACACTCAAGTGTGTGGGAGATGCGATCTATAACTCGGAGACCTTGTTGAATTGTGGAGTGCTTATTTCTAAAACCAAATTGGTGATTAGGAATAAGGTTCGTGGAGTCGAGGATGGGTATAATTCTCAGCAAGAGGATCTTTTCGAACATTTTGGACATTATGGGGAGGAGGCTGATGGGACGGTAAGAGGAAGGAAGGTTGGGTGGTTTACTGGGTTTAGGAAAGAGGATGATGTTGGAGAGTTTCCAGAGAAGAGGGAAGTATGTGGTGCGGAGAATGCTATTGTAAAGGTAGGTTATAAAGAGGATTGCTTTTTTGGGAAGTTGTCGTAAGATACGAGTAGTAATAAGATCATGGCCTGGAGATTTGCGCCTGGGTAATTTGGAAATGAGGTATTTGACTTCGGAGGGATTAACCGCTTTAGGAGGGAGGGACATGGGAAGAGGAGCATTAAGAAACATTTCTGTTTCAGTAGGTTTGGAATGATCAGTAGGATCAGGATGAGGGATAAATGTTTGTCTGAGATGTTTGGCCATTACCTCAGCTTTTTCGGCGTCGGCACGAGCCCAAGTTCCATCATCACGACGAAGAGGTGGGGAAACAGGCTGGAACTTAAGGATTTTTTGGGTGGCCTTCCAAAGAGAATTATCTTTAGTTGTAAGAGAAGATAGGTAGCTGTTATAGGATTCTGACCGGTGAGAATTGAGCTCACGCTTTACCAACCGACAAAGCCGGTTGTAGAATTGACGGTCGTCTGGATGACGAGATCTCTGCCATGCGACTCTCGCCTGGCGCTTGGACTGGATGAGGTCTCGGATATGAGTGGGGAGAGGAGGTCTGGTGGGTGAGCGGCTTGGTGTTGGGAAAGAAGCGTCCCAAGCACATCTCTGGATAAGGGTTGTGAAGTGATAAGTAGCATTATCTAGGTCTAAGGATGTTTTTAGAGGAACGTTGAGGTCTAGAGAGTCAGAAAGGAGATTGCGGAAGAGGTCCCAATCGATGGGGCCCCGAATAAAAGATGGAGGAGATTCTTTGGGTAAAGGTGATAAGGATAATTTAGCGAGAACAGGACTGTGGTCTGAGGAAAGGTCATTCAGGGATGTGGCTGAAGAATGAAAGGAATTTAGTCCACGGTGGACAAAAAAGTCTAAGATGTCTGGGATTTTGTTGGGATCAGTTGGCCAGTATGTAGGAGAGGGTTGACTAATGTAGGAAAGATTATGGGAGGATAAGGCATTATGTAAGGATCGACCACGAGAGTTGGTCGTCCTAGAGCCCCATAACAAGTGCTTAGAGTTATAGTCGCCTCCCGCAAGAAAGTGTGGGCCGAGGGAAGAGAAGAAATCCGAGTAATGACGAGCAGAGGCCGGTTTGTTGGGTGGGCAATATACCGCTGAAATAGAGAGGTTAAAGGAAGAGGTTTTTAGGGATATTGTGGCAGCTTGAAGGAAGTCAGAAGAGTGGGGAGAGAGTTCGAAGTGGGAAAGGGTGTTTTTAACTAGGACTGCAGCTCCACCGTGTGCTCTGCCATCGGGATGGTCTGTCCTATAAGTCTTGTAGCCTGTTATGTAAAGTCGGTTCCGATCAGTTAGTCGAGTCTCTGTGATAAGGGCAATGTCGATGTTCTCCGTGTGTAATAAGTTTGTGAGTTCGTTTATGTGATTTCGAACACCGTTAGCGTTCCAGAGGAGGACAGAGAAAGGATCAGTAGGGGGGATCATTTTTGTTGAAAAAATGCTCTGACTAAGGTTTCGAGGAGAGAGATAAGAGGTGTAATAAGGGATCTAAATTCATTTAGGAATGTGTTAAGGGAGGATACAATGTCAACTGAAGGAGGAGAGGAGGTTGCCAAGTGAGGTGGGTTGGCTGTTGATGGCTGTGACTGGGGGTTGTTAACTCTCTGTGGCAGGTGTTGCATGGGAAGTGGGTTGACAACTGGTTGTGGCCGTTGTTGCTGGAGTTGTGACGGGAAACTTTGGGAGTTGAAGCTGAGAGAGGCGGCTGGAACAGGCTGGGTAGAAGCTGATAGGTCAGCTTTGCGTTGACCGGCGAAAGAAGCATAAGATATGCCTGGAGTAACCATTCTAGCTGGTGCCTTTACTTGAGGGCGAGGTGTTTCTACCACTTCTTCAGGGTACTTCATGGCTTTGAGCTTCTGGTAATTGAGGCAGCCTTTGTAGTTTGCTGGATGAGCTTGCTGGCAGAGTGCACAAGTAGCAGGTACGTCAGGAGGTTTAGTGCATTCAGTGGTTGGATGTGGTCGCCCGCATTTACGGCAGCGATGTTGGCGTGTGCAGAAGGCCTTTGTATGCCCGTAAGCTTGACACCTGAAACATTGCGCTAAGTCGCGTTTCTGATAGGGTTTTTCAATCACAACTTTGCAACCGAGGATAAATTTGACGTCGTAAATCGTTTCTGTCTTGTCATCACGATCCAGGTCAACGTAAAAGAGTGGTGTGGTCTGAAGTCCACCTAATCGTTTGCCTTGGGTGTCTCTTCGGGGTGCGTAAACATTCACGACTTGGCGGACCTTAAACCCGGATTCTTCGAGCTCTTGTTTTATGTCAGTGGTGGGTGTGTTGCGGTGCAGGTTCCTTACGACCACACGCAGAGCTCTGTTCTCTTTAATTTGGTAGGTATGGTACTGGGCCTTAACTCGATCAAGATATCGGATTATTTTTCTGTATGAGTCTGGGTCATAGCTGACTACTTTCGTGGAGTCCGTCCTATTTATAAGGTGGTATTTATCACTTCCCACCTCTTGATTGAGCTTTTCTCGGAAGAGTTTAAATTGTTCTAATCCAGACACGAATATAGGCGGTGGTCTACTAGACCTGGCCTGTTCGGTTGGAGTAGTGAGATCTTCTTGCGGGAGGTCCCGAAGAGGGCGAAAACGGTTAACCGTGGCAAATGGTGACTCTTCTTCATTATCATGTTCAGCAGGTGGAGCAGTGTCCATGGACACGGTGTTATTTATTGTGAGGTCCGCGGCGGGGGCGATTGAAATAGCTGTATTGGTGAGAGAAGTTGTACTCTGGGCGGGGCTGGTTGTGTGTGAGCTATGCTCGGAGAGCAGAGAGGTGGCCGAGGTACTTCGCCCAAGTGTCTTCTTGGAGCGTGTTGTCTTCTTTGTCGGAGGCTGCTTTTTCGGCGAGTTAGAAGGGGTTCTCACCGGGCGGGATCTCTTCCCCATTCTTTCCCCAGATAGGAGCTGGTGAAACCTATCACTCATTACATGTCCCCGTAATTAATAATATTTAATAAAAAAAAAAAAAAAAGAAATAACAGTTTTAAATTTATTTTAGATTTAAATGGGACATTACAATCTAAACTGTTATCTCTCCTACCTGGGGCAGACAGTTGGGCCGTTATCCGGTAAGCCGCTTCTGGAGATAGTACTTATCCTCTGAGCTGATAACTGACTTGGAACTAGGCTGTACTCCGTAAGTTGTTTCACTCCTACAGCGATAACTGCTGAAGAAAAACAATTTGAAATTCACGTACGTGATCACTGTCTCCACCTCCTCATATATGTAAAATTTCAACGCAAACCGAGTACTTTTTCACATATAAAAAGAGGTATCTTCAGGAGCACGATATTAACACTGCCGCGGACAAAGCGGGAATGAGTATTGGTAAATAAGAGCAATGATCATAACAATAAATATCACCATACCTGGCTCTGTACTTAGCCATTGTAAATGTAATGGTGTTAATATCATCCTTAATAAGAGTTTTTGTGCGGATGTGTCTCCTTTGTAAAGAAAAGCAAAGGAGACACATTCACCAGGGTATGGTTAGGAGACAAATATAGTAAAGGGTATGGTTTTATCATTTTAAAAATGGCGGATGCTATGGCACATATAAATACACATTTAGCTTATATAATGTAGAATGGAACATTTTGTCATAGTGCCGACGTGATTAGCTCTATTTCTTTATAAATATTCTTTAAAAAAAAATAGTTAGCTGGCTAATTTTTACGCTTATTTTTTCCAATGAACTTCATTATGAAGGATATAATTTTTTCTTGCTCACTTCATGCATTCAAAACGTAATCATTATCTGATGTGCCACAGAATTTTTTTTTTTTTTCCATTATATTTCATCAATTTACATGAGATTGCCAACCGGATTTCAGAAACTTGTCTTTATGTTTTTTTTAATCCATAATTTAGTTCTTTCATGTTATCATAAATTGAAGAATTTTATTGTGTCAGTCTTTTACACAAATTTTATATTTATTCTTTAAAAAACACTCTCACCAGGCAATAATTGTAATTCCTTAACTAAAATTTATATTTAACGCATAAATTTTGAAGGATTAATTCATTCTTTAAAAAAAAAAAAAAAAAAGTTTTAGCCTCCCATCCAACCACTTCATGGAGTGGCGACCTGTAGGTTGCTATCCCATTCTAAACATTCATGACTCAGATAGATAGATTGATATGCATTTATTCAGGCGATAAACATCTAGGTTATTACGCCCGAACAATTACGAGAAATGTCTATTCTACAAATTATGAGAAATAATTATACTGTCCTTATTAATTATACTAGTTAATTGCTTAAATTTATTTACACTATATAAAAATAATATTTTCACTCAAACAATGATATTAACATTGAAACAATAACAACTTATAATAATATATTACATTTATTTTTAATTTTTTT
>KZ808996.1:52912-65349 GCA_000696205.2 Oncopeltus fasciatus | reverse complement strand
ATACACACACACACACACACACACACACTTATTTCTCTAATTTATATTTTGTTAAATAGGTTAGCATCCTTTAGCAGATCAATAATTTTATTACTAGATTCTGATGAGTCACTTGGTATGGCCGTTGCATTTCTAGGTACGCCATGCTTGTTAAAATACTTGTTGAGTGCTGAGCACTCTTTAGGAATGTGGTTGACAGTTAGTGGTTCCTTACAAGAGTTTCTTTATTTATTAAGTGTAAGTGGGGTAAGGACAAGCTTTTAAAAATAAATAGAAGATTGCTCTTGGCAGGATTGTGAGACCCAAACAGATCCCATGACCTATCCTGGCATCCCAAGTAATAACTCTGTCTCTAAAATCAGTTAATTAGAAGTAATATCTATAAAAGTATAATAATCTTATACAAAGTTAGGAATACCCTTACTAAAATACCCTGTCTAAAATACCGTGACTGGACACTTTGGAGTTTGGCTGTCATGCATCTTACCGGAATGATAGGCAGTTTCTTATTAAGAGAGCGGAAGGAGAACCCTCATGACTATTGAGGTGGCTGGAAGCCAATATCGGAGGCTATTGGAGGAGACCGCTGGAGCAATAGGCGATAACGGCCAATAGGCATGCGAGTCCCCCACTCCATTATACTGAATGCAAAGGAACGCTATATCCTGAAACCTGGCTAAGCCCTTCTCTGGAGGAATCGAGTCATTTTCAGAAAGGCCATGCTCAGTGATAATGCTCCACAAATTAAATTTCCTTCAGTGCTCATTATTAGTTATCTACCCTTATGTGCTCGGAAAAATCTTTCAATATTTAATAATTTGTATCGAAAAAAAAAAGAATCCCAAAATTATTCATGTTATCACAAACGTTCATATAATTAAAATTGCATATTTTATTTTAAAAAAACAAACTTTTTTAACCTTTATTTACTTATTATATTCTGTTAAAAATAAAAACATTTATTAATTTGATTACATTGAAAAGTAAAAATGACATTTCATGACTATCACATGAAGAGAGAAGGTGAACAATGACATCACTCTCAAAAAACAGTGTTCCCAGGAGATCTAGGGGCCATCTTCGTTTGAGTCGATGAGAATGGTTGTAGGGGTTGGAGTTGGAAGACAAGGTCTGTGCTAGTGGATTAGGATGGTATGGTATTTTACTGTGGAAAAGGCTAAAGCGGCGGGAAATGAGATCCTGCACAAAAGGGATATTAAAAATGTGGCGATGAGAGGAATTGGATACGTAATAAGGAGCAAGGATTCGTTGGATGTTGGAAGGCTTGGCGGCATCCCAGATTTCTACTCCGTTAGTCCAGATTGGTCGTAAAAAGGTTTTGTAGGGCGTCAGTTTCTTTTCTATTGTAAGATTGGATTTCTTATTCATGAGTCTGTATATAAGTCCATATCGCCGATTAAGTTCTTGCCTTTTAATTTTAGTATGTTCTTCCCAATGTGAGTCGTGAGTCGAGATGGAACCCCAGGTAACGAACGGAATTTGAGAGTGGTAAAGGAATATTGTTAAATTTCTCAATTTTAGGAAAGTTTTTATTTCGTAATTAGAAATTAACTTGAACGAATTTAGCTTCAATAATTTTTATTCTCCATTTGCCACACCATTTCTGAATGCTATCAAGATGATTTTGTAGGTTTTTAGAAGCTTTTTATAAAAATTATTCTCTACAAAAATTTCAGGGTATAAAATAAATCTGTTGCACAACTGGTTATTAAAAATCATCTCTCTGAGTTGAAAACGATAGAATATCTGAAGGGCAAGGATGACAAAAAGGAAATTTCAACACATTTGTTAGAAGCATTAAACAGCGAGTTGGATGAAATAAAGTTATGGCTATTTTATGACGAAATTTAAAAAAATGTGTATTTTTTAAAAATTATCTGCCTGGCAGATAATTAAAAAAATACAAATGTTCCCTCATAGTCACACTTCACTTAACCTAGAGTTTACAGGCTGCAATTAAATTATGAGGCGGGGAACTCTATTTGCAGTAATTTCCCCCGTGACAAATGCCTTAATTGTTCATCAGTGCCAACTTATTCCGTTCTGACTTATAAAATGAAATCAACAAATTTCATTTAGTCTTTAAATCCATTTATTTTTATTGTATAAAATCGTGTATAATTACATGTTATCAATTGAACTATAGCATGTTATGTTGAATATAACCTCTCTAGGAGGCTCACAATAACTTAACCTGTTTTAATAAGTGAATAAATAGTGGAATCCTGATTTCAATGAAATTCGGGAATCGGGAGGGAGGGGGGATGTCGGTAAGGGCCAGATGACACGGGCTTTTGGTACAGCGCCAACCGATTATAAAGCGACCTCGTCCCTACATATTTTCGTGCTTTTTCTATCTCGATTTGTGCCAGCCCTCTCAACACACGCAAATATTTTTTACCCTCTAGCATTCGGGGGTGACATTCCTCATATAGAAACTAAACGCTTACTACATTTGTATTATCCATTTTATAATTAAATTTCAATGCAGAGTTTTATACGAATCAATCAATTGTCCTGAGAAAAGAATTTTTTTTTTAAATTTATGAAAATGTAATATTCATTAAATATTTCCCTTTAATTAAAAAAAGTTATATAAATATTTGAACAAAAGTGTGTTGTTTTACTTTTGAAAACATCTCTGTATGTTCACGTAGGCTTCCACAGTCGTCAGATGTATTTACCGTTTCTTCTTCCGGGTTGGACCGTGTAAAGTTATTGATGGTTGCCGAGCTTTCGCACATCCTGTGATGGCTTCTTCAGGGCTGAATAGAGAATGAGAATTTCTCTTAATTAATTCTCTATTCAGCGCTGAAGAAGCCATCACAGGATGTGCGAAAGCTCGGCAACCATCAATAACTTTACACGGTCCAACCCGGAAAAAACTTTACATACAACATCTCTGTATTTTATTATTGGTTAATATTCATATTTCTGTAATTAATTAAATAATGAAAAGAAATATTTGTATTTGGAGGTAACTTGTGGACCGTTAATTTCATGAAGAGAGGGTTGAACATGAAGATAGGACTACTAATCCTCTCTTCAGAAGTATTAGTATTTTGCAGTTTCGCCAAATCTCTGTAATGAGAATTATGTGGGTTCATAGCTTATATGAAAATAAGTTTTTATGACGTACTCATTGGGTCCAATCATTGGTCTGAAAAAGATTATATTCCTTTTTTTTTTCCCCGTAAAATTGTAATATATCGATTTAGGCTTAGATCAATAAGTCACTAAATTTGATTAGGAACACATTAAGAGTCAAGTGAATACAGTTACACAGTATTATGTTCAACAAATTAAGATTATTTTGAAGATTTTTACTCTGTTACTATGACACAGCTTTAAAAAATATGCTTCAAGTACAAGTCATAATTAAAAAAAGCTACACATAAGAAAAAATATTTATTTTAATACTTTTTTACCAGTTCTAGCCTCGATTTTTGTAAAAATCAATGTATTCTTTAAAAACCGATTCTTAGGTGCACAAACAAGTATACCATGATCTACTCCTTTACATGAAAATTTCGTTTTGTGAAATGTCTGGCACATGTTCAGAATCATATTTTAAAAATAAACAGAAGATATGGAGCTAATTTTGGAACAATTCATGTATCTTTTATCAAAAACATAATTGTGGTATACATTTCAAAGGAAAGCATCTTCTTTAGCTTTCCTCTATGTACAAATTTATAAGAGTACATAATATAATAAAATTACAGATAAATTTAGTTGTTTTTAGTGCAAGGGAACAGAATAAAAATCTAACTCTCCCAGGTAGGACTCGAACCTGGATCTCCTGCTATCGAGGCCGGTGCATTTTCCATATACGCTACCGGGACAGCTGGATAAATTATTTAATTCCCCGCACTAGTGTCGAGAGTCTAATAAATTTAATAACTTATCAGACTTGTCTCGGAAACATAAATGGAAAACGCACCGGCCCGGATAGCAGGAGATCCAGGTTCGAGTCCTGGCTGAGACAGTTAGATTTTTTATTCTGTTCCCTTGCACTAAAGATTTTTAAAATTTACGTGGGATAAAATAACAAAAAAAAAAAAATTATAGATTTAGTTGGTTCATTTTCTATTAAAGGCAAAGCCATTTCAAACCAAAAATCGCAAAAATCGGTAAATCCGTTGAAAATTGGAGTTTGAAAATTCGTCACAGACTGACTGATCCATGAATAAAATAAAATTACTAATTATAGTGACCCGAAATATAAATGTCGGTTAAAAATTGCATATAAATTTGACGCAATTGAGATACTTCTCATCATACTGAGTTTCTTAATACATCGCCTCTACTATGTTATTTAATACATTTTTTTTTATAATTTTATAATTTGATTACAGGGAATAGTAAAAAGAAAAAAAAAACATTAATAAAAGTCACATGAGGAGAGAAGGCGACCAATGACACAACTCTCAAATTATTTACAGACTATGTCCCCAGGAGGTCGCGGGGCCATCTCGATTTGTGTCGACTGGGAGGGTTGTAGGGGTTGGAGTTGGAAGATAAGGTCCATGCTAGTGGATTAGGATGGAATGTATAATAATTAAACTATTATATTTCTGTAATAGTAAGGGTTGACTTAAAATTATATTATTAGTTTGGCTAACAAAACCGTCGATTATTTTTAAAGACTTATAAATGATTTTCTGACTCTCTGGCTTCTCCCTCTGTTCAATATGTTTTTTTGTTAGATGGAAAGGGGAGGGGAGGTTGGATGTCTGTGATATTTTCTCTCTTTTTCTACTAATCCTTAAGTCCCCGGGCTAATTTCCTTCTCCTTCAGTTTTAAAAAGTGGGGGATCAGCAAACAAAAGAGTTCATTAAGACAAGAAACAATCCTCTTAATTAGGAGGGAATTTTCAAAAAATATTTTTTAAAATGGCTGTTTACTAATTAGGAGATCTTCCTGGATTTAGTCATTTCCATGGCGATTAACACTTTTTTTTGTATACTACAAGTTAAATTTCAAGGAAGTATGTTTTAAGAGTAATATTTATTAATACGGTTAATCTTTGAATATTAATATTCAGAGCTAAAATATGTCCGTTAGTTGAGATTGACTGTTGAGCCTGACGATAGTCGTTGAGTAAAATTCTTAAATATTCTTATTTAATTTGCACAAATCTTGTAAGCTAAGGATAGACGAAGCTGGTAGTTAATTTTAATTGTACCTTGTGGGAACCATTTAGCTGTCTGCGAGCTGTTAAAAGAGAAATAACCATTCTACTGACTATATCTTGTCCACGTTTAAAAATTAAATCAGTAAGGTCAGAACCGTTCCTTCTTGAAGGAAGGGATTCCTCTTGTCTTGACGATTTGTTTTATTTGAGAGCCTCTTATTCGTCATTCTTTATTTATGATTCTGCTTTGTTCATTCCTTTTCGAGCTATTGTTCAATTCATAGTCACTAGAGCGTCAGACACTTCAGTGGAAGTAATGTGCACTTTTCCCGTGATATCATTGCGAAAGTGGAGAAAAAATATTTTTTCTGTGCTTAATTGACGTAGTTTAGGACTGAAACTTTAGTATTAATATCAAAATGAAAATTTGTAGCGCTCATAAATTTTGATACTGATTTTTTATACCAAAATCTTGTTCATAAACTCCTCGGAAGGTTTACGTCAGATAACCTCATTCTGTGTGTGTACCTCTCTGAGGTTCTTGGGAAGTTAGGCTAGGATCCAAAATTAACTGATTTCTAACATGTCTGACCACCCAATTTATGGCAAACATTCTTCTTCTTATGTCCTAAAGCTGCTGAGAATATTCCGTTTTTCGCCAAAGATCATTTTAAAACAACCGATCCGGGTAAAGTCCATTTCGGTTCCTTGAACAGTTCCGATAGGCTAGTCCGGGGAGCCCAACCAACCTATTGTCTGATGGAGGGGCTGGCTCCTACAAGCGCTCGGACTCTCTGGCCTAGTAATCCTTAGTCAGGGGCATTCAGGAAGTACTACCAGTCAGGACAGCAGGAACAGGATTATTTGAACAGGTGTTATTTCTCAATCCCTCCTGTTTGATCCTGGTTTGGGACGAGCGGTGGTACGGGTTGGGGTGATGAGTTTCCACTGCCCCCAGGCGGAACTCAAAACTTAAACGTAATGGTATGGGCTACGGTTGAATAATAACTAAGTACAAAGATAACAAATAAGAAGTTAACAAATTATAAAAAATAAATACAACTACTGATTACAGATAACAATCGGACCTACTGCACTTACTACTAATTAATAAAATATATAGGGATAAATAAATTACTTATATCGAATTAACAGTTGTGTACAAAAAAATGACATGTACATATTTACGAAGAGGAGGAGAATGAGGGATTCCGGGTGACTGCAGCTACCAAAGCACTAGCGTCTGTGTCACCAAAAAATCAAAGCATTCGGAGGAAAATTAGAGAAAACCAGTTTATTTATGCTTGAACATGCCTATCCCTCTTATGAAATTCATTACTCCGGTTGTATTAACTTTGTTATTTCCCAAAGAATATTTGAATTCTCGGTAAACAAAGTGTTTTGCTCTGATCATGTAATATGACGGGCATTCACAGATCATATGTCGATTTGTGGTGTTGATTTACGAAGAGGCCTCAAAATAACTTGCTATATTTTCTGCTCTTACTAATTCCTGTCACTACTTAATACTGCCCTTTCACCGGCACTGCAAAGGTAACTACTACCCCAACGATCGTAGACATGCGATCTGAAACTGACACTGACTTGAGTGCTGCTTTTATAACTCTATGGAAGGGCCTAGGCAAGCCTAGATGAATCCAAGAGCGTTTTCTGGGTAAATGTGATTTCCTCTTCTAAGTGAGGAAGCAGGTGGCCACCTTTAATTTCCCCTTCCAGTAAGGGTCTGGTCCTCTCGTTACCTGCTTCCTCGGTCTGAGAACGAATAAAAATAAAATCTCAGTAGGTGCAAAGAATGTCCAAATCTCGAAAAATATTGTGTTGTGTAGTCTGAATTTGTTCTTCAAACTTCGATACAAAATAATATAGCTCATGACGATTATCAGATTCGTTTTCTGTGGAAAGTTATTTTAATATAGCCCCCATCTTTGTTTCTAGTAAGTTAGCAAACGACCGTGAAGCGATTCTGTAGAGAGACAGTTTTTGAGTCAAAAACGAATATTTACGAACTACGATGCTAAGATATTCTTAAAGTTAAATAGCTTTTGCTTGACAGATATATTTTCTTTGCAATTACTCAAAATTAGGTTTTTTTTTTGTTTTTTTTTATGGCTGAACTTCTTTAAGGAAGAAATGATGATCTACATGTCAATATGATATGTTAAATAATAGATCTTATATAAAGCATGTATATTTTTTGCTAGTAACTCTCGAACATAAAAGTATACGTAGACAAATAATATGCCATAATTAAAAGACTGATAAATCGAGCAGGTTCGTCATGATTTTAAACACCTTTTGTTTTATTTTATGCCACGATGTAAACATTATTACCCGTTGTATTATGAGGCTTAATGAAAACCATTATGAGAAAAAACAACAACAAACAACAGTTGATATCTAATGAAATATATTGAAAAGATTAATGAGGTTTTAAGTTAATAAATTTATCTATTATATATGCAACTAATTTCTTCAAGCGTTAGTTGACTCTTCAGACTCTTCATCTTAATTTGCAGTTTGTTTCCAAAATAGGAAACTTGCAGTACTATGAAGTAAGTGTTACGTACTGCGTTATGAAAACCAGAGGACAAAAAAACATTTTCCAAGGTAATAAGTTCAAGTAGAAAACTAATAGGTTCGAAACCTAGGATCTTCAAGCAGATGCAGAAGATATGCCTTAGACCTCTTTTAGGCCTCTTGATGAGGGAAACATGAGGGTTCATGTTTATTAGTTTAGAACAAGGTGTTATTTATAATTTGAGGAGTTTTGGTACAAGTTGGCCCAGGAGCCCTCCATGAATAGGGAAACAGTTTGAATCTGGAACGTCATCCATTTTAACAAGTCCCCCCTCTCTTGTCACTTCCCTTTCTCTTCTTAACTTCCGACAGCTACCCCCACTCAACCTGGATTAGAAATGGAGATCCCAGCTCTGCATTTAATACAAGATCCGACAAATTAATCTTCAGCCCTTCTTATCCTTTCCTTACCCTTGCGATTTTCTTTAATAAAAGCACATTAAGACTGATTTATGCAGGTTTTTATATTTTTAGGAGACACAGGAAATTTGGTATCTATGTATTTTATTGCTTACCCTTAAAATAATTTTTGGTTGAAATCGGATGAAAAGAAGGTTAAAAAATTAATTAAAATTTGAAGTGCTTTAGCATATTTCTAAATAGAATAACAGTAATGTTTTATGCGAAATCGGTAAAGTTAAAAGAAAGGGGGATATTGAATTTGATCTGATTAGATGATTTTTATGTGATATTACCCAGAGCGCATCAGAAAAGCCTGATTTTGTATATCTTATATAAATAACATCCGCTATAAAATCAATGAATTGTTAACTTGTAGAAGTAAAACATGTTGAATTTTTTTAAAATTAAGTGTTGGTCTCTTTTTAATCCGCTTATATGCTATTCCATTCTAAACATCCATGGCTCAGGACAAGCTTTTATTTATATATGAAAGCTTGCCCTGTGCGGTATTTGAATGCCAGACCCGAACGGATCCTATGAGCTACTCTGCCCCCCCCCCCCTCTCAGATAGCAACAAAAAAACATTCATTTATTAAAATGAATTGTAAATAATAATTGATAATAAAATTAATTTGTGTAACAAATGAAAGATCACTATGTAATGATAACTTACATTTTTACATGTAATTCATGTATTTTGTAAAAAATTGTTCTTCTTTACTCTGAGACTTTGCAGGACAGGTTTTGGATTTCCATCTTCTGTTTCCCGCTTCAGTATCCGTCAGTAGTCAGCAAACGTATTCGCATCCCCTCTTTGTAGGTGACGTCTATGGATATCAAATACTTCTGGGACCGGTTACCAAAAGGGTACGTTACGTCCATAAATTTGATATTGATGTTGCCTTTTAAGCTCATATTTATCTCTTGCTTTCATAATCAAAGGGGCCATAGATCATATCGCCATGTGCTTATCGAATAAAAAGGGAATCAAACATGATTAGTTTACGTAGAACCTGCACGATGGAATTTTTCTTTGCTAAAATATTATTCATTTTCATCCATCCAAATAGATCAGTTGAATTTAACTTTTATATTCATTAAACGAAAGTCCAACTACGAGGGTAAAATATAAACATATTCGTATTTTCAAAGTTAGAAAAAATTGATTTCTAACAAATTTTGCAAGATCGCTTGTTCAAAAGATATAGCAAATAAAAATATTTTTTTACTTGCTTAAAAGCCAAACTTTAATGGACTTAGAGATAGATTACACTGCACAACAAAAAAATATTTTTTGAATGTTTCCTACACTAAATTATTCTATTTCTACTAATTTTGGGGTGATAAAAACGAAAATAACATTGAAAAATTTTTGTTAGCTCTGGTTTTTGAGATATACAGCACTTAATCTTAAAGAGTAGTTACCTATACTATACGTGAAAAGTGAAAGTACAAAAAACAATATTGTTATGTTTCTTTTAGAATATTTTAAGTACAAAATTGATAAAAAAAAACCATTATTCTTAGTGTTTTGACAAATAAAAGAGGTTTGTACCAAATTTCAATTAAGTCAACCCGATGTATTGTAAGATCGCTGTCGTTTAGCTTGTCTTTTATAAAACACTTCTGGAGCATCCTGTACTGAGCTGTCTGTACTGAGATATTTTCACATCATGTTTTAGAAGATTCCACTGTTGTAGTCTTGACCCTAACAGCTCAGCCTTTTCCTTAGACAAGCCAAGATCTCTTATAAGGTCACTCAACTCTGCTTGACTAATTCTGTGCGGATCACTAGACCTATCGCTTACATCAAAATCAGGGTCATAGGATGTAGAAGGATGGGTTGCTTCTTGTAAACAGACTTCATCACTTTCCTCTAAAATTTCATAGTTTTGGGGTGGAGAAGGGACTGGCAAATTGTCTGAGTGTGGTACAGGCCGAAGAGCAGATGGGAGATTAGGGTATTTCACCGTTCCTCTTTTCTTCATAGATAAACCTTGCTTAATGGGAGGAGTTAAGCAGAAATAACAGTCGTCTGTATGATTGGTAGGCTCACGCCAAACCATAGGTACTGCAAAAGCCATTGCCCGCTTGTTATTTTTCAGCCACTCTCGCAATATGACGGAACAAGAATTACAACATATATGAGGAGCCCATGATTTATCTTGGTCCCCAACTTTTACACCAAAATAATGTTCATAGGCAGTCTTAATGATAGGTGACATTTTACGTTTCTGAGCCTTAAATGTTATTTCACCACATATATAGCAAAAGCTATCGACAGAATTCACACACTTTCGAGGCATTTCAGATCAGCACTTAAATTAATTTAAAAATCAACTTCACACGATAATTTCAATAGCAACCACGTGCGTACAATTGACAAACTCGCAAAGGTTATGTTTACTACTTATGAACAGCAGATGAGAGGGGTGTTATGTAAACAAACATGTGTACTAACTGTTGGTGATGAAATATTTCATTTGTTGAAAACTCAATATATATATAATAGAATGATACTATATCTTGAAAACAAGAGCTAATATATAATTTTTAAGGTCATTTTCGGTTTTAACACGTGGAAATACATTAAAATAAGCTTATTTCAACCATGAAACAAAAACTTTGTTGTTCAGTGTTATCGTACATATTCACTCTTCTTAGGCTAAATAGTAATTTTCCCTGGGACATGATGGTAACAAGTGCACGGCTCCAAGAGATGACATTGCTATAATATGTAAACCCCCTCTCCTTTTCATTCGTTAGCTCAAAAACGAACTCAGCTTTTCTTTCTCCATTGTAGAGCGACTTACATAATTTTATCAAGATAAAAAAATAATGAAGGATACGGTTTTATGTTTTTCTTAAACTCCCTCTTATAATATTTTAAATTTTGTAACTCCTAAAATATTTCGCAATAAACAAATCTCTGCTAAATTTAATTAACGCAATAAACAATTCATTACTAAATTTACGAAATTGAAAAAAAAAAAATTTTTTTAACTCGCATTTGACTTGTCAAGTGACACCCCACGTTTATTTGTTCGATTTCGCGCAATAACGAACTCACCCTTTATTTTAAAATTAAATAGCAACAACCAAATTCCATTAGGGAAACTGAAAATTGTGAAAAAACTGTGGCCTGAAGAGTTGCGTTGACAGACATATACGTTCCCACCAATATGTAAATTTTAGTAGCCTGTCATTTTTTTCCAGCTGTTAGGATCGGAAAAAATATCGATACATTTTCTTTTCAAAAAGCATGTATATAAGAACAATCTCAATAGCTACATACCCCCAGACAAAAAAAAAAAAAAATACGCCTAAGGAAGTCAGGCTACTGTGCGCCGTTAGCGAAATTTTTTCAGAAACATTTGAAACTTTGGATTAAGTTTCTGTCCGTTCCGACGATGTGCAAAATTTTATATGAGTATAACCTACCTACTCTAAAAAAGTTAAATTTAAGGTAGAAAATTGAAAATTACTTCAATATGCAAATAGCTATTTTTTTTGTTACAAAAATTCCTATTAACAGATGGATACTGAGTGTTGAGGAGTTCAGTATAAGATTTTTTTTATTTTTATAATTCGTATATTTCTAATAATTTTATAATACTTGATAATGCATTTTACTGCAATTTTAATTAATTATTAGAAAATAAAGTATTGTAAAACAATTTCATACAGTAACATTATTATAATGATAGTATTGGATAATTATCTCTTTCTGTATATGCTGTGCTATAAGAAATCACCCCCTATCGATGCAGAGTTATGACGTCAAGACTTACGCTCACATTACCCTTGCAAGTACCCTTTTTACAAATTCGCTAAGTAGAATTTACTTGGGGAAAGTGGTCTGGCTGGGGAGTTTTATCTTATCTCGGCGTATAACTCACCCCTCTCCGGCAGAACGACATATTTCATTCCAAGCCCCATCCCCCGGTCTCGATGGGAAAACATACCGTCTCTCGTGGGACGCGCGAAGCTCTCACTCACTCGCGGCTATACCAGTCGAATTATTGCGCTTCTATATCTATCTCTTCATTAGTTCCTTGGTAAAATTAAAAAGAAAAAGTTAAGTATTATCTGCATCCCCTATTTTTCTGCTGAAGAAAATTTTTAAGAGAAATTCACAGAGGATATATTGTATACTCTATGATTCTGTTCTCACTTTTACAACGTTCATAGAATATTTATTTCTAAAAAATCTAATATTCACTAGAATTTTGATAGGTCATATAACGACTTATCATCACTGATGATAATATATATATA
>KZ808996.1:20387-37177 GCA_000696205.2 Oncopeltus fasciatus | reverse complement strand
ATACATAAAAAAAAAAAAAAAAAACTATAATACATAAATATTTAAATTAGCGTGTAATTTGCTTGATGGAGAAGCTGCCCAATCACTATTTACAGTTGTTTGCTTTGTTTTTCTTTTTTAATTATTTTTATTAAGTGATGGCAATGAGGAGGTCGCGGGGCCATTTCCTATTCAGACGGTGTAGTGGGTTATTAGGATGGGTAATACTGGATAGAGTTTGGGCTAAAGGATTGGGTGCAAGGAAAGGTCAGGAATGGAATTTATTAAAACGGGTTGTAATGATGTCTTTAACTAAAGGGATTTTAAGGTCATTGTGGAGTAAGGAGTTTGCGACGTAATAGGGTTATGGCAACTATGATTCTTAGGATTTTGGATTGGAAGGACCTGTATTCTTGGGATGTTGGATTGTTTAGCAGTTCCCCACAGCTCGACGTCCAGATAGGTCTCAGTAACGCCATATAAATGGTAAGTTTGTTAGTAACAGTTAAAGTTGACTTGCGGCTTAGTAGCTTGTAAAGTTGTCCAAATCTTCTATTTTGAAGAAAACTAAAGTAATATGTAAAAGAAAAGTATTTATTTTTGCCAAAGTTTCTGCCTAAATTTCAGGCTTTATTCTGACACACCTTATTCTGCACACTAATGAAATGCAGCTCCACATAATCATAATCATATAGTATTGATATGAGTATCAATAAAATATCATCTAAGGAAGTCTTGCACACTAAACCACCAATGAACTCTCACATCCCAGAATGAAAATTATTTTTGACACTACTAACTCAATTTTTGCATTATTTCGCATTATTCCTCACTAGAATAGATTGTTTTATTTTAGTAATTAAATTCATGTATTTTCTGCTTGAACCAGAATTGTTTACTTATTATTTTCTTACAGACCATTTATGACGTAATGATGTTCACACCAGAACTTAAAAAAAAACTTGTGAATACATAAAACAGTTCCCGGTTTGTCAAAATCCGAGAAAACAAGGAAAAATATATATATTTTTTTTAAATGTCTCATGCGAAAAACTCCAATTACTACAATCTACCACACTAATCAGACTATCAGATAATAGCCAATATACTAGGCACCAGGTCAGATGCTAGGTACAAGGCCTTGAAAAAAAATTACAAGAAATAGAAAAAATCAGTAAATAAAAAACAAGAAATTAATTCCCTACATAGCCTTTCTAAAAACTAATTACAGGAAACAGGATTAAATTTAAGTTATTTAGAAATGTAAATTGGTGAAAAATGTAATACTATATTACATTGGAATAAAGGATTATAATGGTTGATGATTAGTTGGCCGTCTCGAATATCGTGTGAGAATGGTCGGGGTTTCGGCCAGCAAGAAAAAATATACACCACAATTTGGAGTAATATTTTTATTTATGCCAACGTTTCGGCTTAGCTAGTAAGCCATCATCAGGGCAATGGTGTTGGGTGGAGAAATCTCCCCAGGGCGGTGTCTGTTCACATTGTCAACNCTATCCATCGCACCGATCTAGGTCCGAGTCCTGACTGAGACAGATAGATTTTTTATTCTATTCCCTCGCATTAATTGTTTAATTATGTTGAGGTTTCATAGCAAGATCGACGAAACATTCTGTCTGCGGGGTGGGTCTTCGGAAAAAAATTAAAATTTCGATGATTATCCAGAAATAGCTGCGTTTGAATTTTACATAATTTCAGGGAATACTTAATAATATAGAATATTTTAAAAAAAAGTGGCCATATTTTAAAAACATTATGAAATATATAGTGGAGCTTATATGTAATTACATAACAAGGAATTAAAACAATTTATGAGTCGTTAAGCGTGTCACATCATTTTGTTAGTGCTTCCCTAAAAATTTTTTTAAGTTTGTTATATTTTTCAATCAACTGATTGTGTATATTATAGTAATTAAGTAAATTATAATATTTATTGAACTCTATAGCCAATGAAGACACAATCATGTACAACTAATTCATCATCATTTATTCATCCCCTTAGAACAACATTAAATATACTTCTTTAATTCTGAGAGAGTCAGTATATATATATAATTACCTGACAGATATCAGGTAAAAGTCTTTGAAAAAAAAAATTATTTCAGAATGAGGAGCCCTTAAAAAGTCGGTAAATCACTTGAAAACGCTTTAAAGTGCTTTGTTGTTGGAAGGGAAGACAAGTGAAGTGTGAAGGGTTCCTCTAGGGGGTCGGCTCAGACACATTTGTAGAATTTTATAATCAAACTCAAGTTCACAAAGTCAAGCCATTAATAAAGTTTGCCATTAGACTTCTCCGACTTCGGCTTCTCTCTTACTCCTAATTAAGTTTACGTCATTAATTTTCTTTCCTGTTCTAACCAAAGTATTTGAGGCCTTAAATTGACGCTTTCTCTACATTATTCCACTGATAAGAATCAGCATAAAAGTGGCACAATTTTTTTTTTTTTTTTTCGAGAAGTCAAAAATAAATTTTTCTGCATTTTTGTTGTTACTTTTGCTTCCTTTCATATATTGACTGCGAATATCTTAAGGCATGCTTTAATATGGCCCAATCAGAGAGTTTTAATCTTTTTTAGCAAAACAGCTTTCATGCAAGATTAGTTATTTAATTACACTAGGGAACTACTTAAAACTCAATTTATTTTGAGTTAAATTTATTAGCTGTTTTCTATAGAATTAGGCATGTTAATTTCAAAACTGTTTTTAGTCTTCCTGCCGGTTTAGTTACGTCTGTTATACTGGGGTGAAGCGTTGTGTGCCGGTAAGCAGTATTTAGTATTTCGTTACCGAAGTGTACAGAACTGAAACGTTTCCTTATGGCATTATGTGGCAGTTTTACCAGTCAAAGGATAAAACTCAGTACATTTGTCAGACAAGCCTATTTTAAAGTGAAACTTGGTGATCAAGATAAAGCATGGTCACCTCATAAAGTGTGTTGAGGGTTTACGGATGTGGACCAAGGGAACATGTGTTAAGCTTCCATTTGGTATACTTATGATTTGGCGCGAGCCAAAAGATTATTCAAGTAATTGTTACTTTTGTATAGTGGAAACATCGAGATATTACAAGAAAAACAAATGTAAAATAGAGTATCCTAGTTTACCGTCAGCTATACGCCCAGTACCGCATTCAGCCCAAGTCCCCGTGCCAGTTTTCAATGAATTTCCCTATTTGGAAGAAGGGCATTACGGATATGGTGCAGATGAATGCGACTCCTTTGAGGGTCAGGAAGCAAGGTATCAAGGTAGATATGACGTACATATGATGGCTGACTATTGTTGGAGCGTCAAGGGCGAATGCACATAAACCAAACACTCTAGAAAAAGCTACAAATGCAAATTTTTATCTTAATTTTTAAGTACTGTTCATTAATTAAACAATTTTATATGTATGAACTCGATTTAACTTACATTAAATGCTTTGTAAACTGTATATTTGGTACGTGTTTACTTTATGTCCTTTTAAATGTATGATTTTTATGATTTCTGAGGATATCCTGTAGTTTAAAAAGTTTAGGTGATAGATAAAATCTGAGGTTATTCTCAGATTCAGACGCCAAGAACTAGTGAAAAAACAGTGTCAGATCGAACTCAACAAAAATCTGTTCCCCAGTGTCATAAATTAATTTATGCATTTTTTTTATTCAAATATAGAGACTTAATATAAAAGTTTTAGAAAATAAAATTTATTTTAATTATTTTACTGCTTACTTATTTTAGTTTATTTTCTCAGAATAAAGCTATTGTAATTTAGCTGACAATAGAAACCATAACTCCATCAAAAATTAGATATTGTTTGTTCCAAATAACGAATAATTTGAAATTTTATTAATAAAAGACATTTCCATTTGCTACGAGTTGTAAGCTTACACTTTACTCTCATTATCATCTCTTCTTAAATGAGTTATGGAATATCTGTTTAATTTACAGCTCTTGCTTTGACTTTTCGACATTTACTCATGCGCCACTGAGAGACACAACTAAACAAATATATTGCGTCCTTTTTAAGAGTAAGTTGAAGCAGTCGCACTGAAAGGCATGTCTGTAACATGGGCTGAACGAATATGAGGAAGCCAGCTGCTAAGGGCCATCCATATTTGGCCAATGTGGGAGGGACATTTATGAGCCATCCGCTGAATGTAAGTATCTCCTTTTCAAGGGTGGTTTTCGACAATGGTATTCGATCAGGATTCATTGAATCCCTCCAGTTATTCGGGCAGTATCTTAAAATCCCAACTCTGAAATTCAATTAATTAATTCTTTTAAAATTCAAGTATAATTATTTTATTTTAAGATAAAGTTTATGGAAATACTATTGGTTGCAAAAATTTTGATTTACAATCCTGTACTTCTTTAAAAATATAAGCACACGAAAGTGAGAATCGAACACATAAAGATATTATATGAAGTGGTTGTTCGGCAGATGGGTTTGACTCTCTCTTTTCTCTGTGGAATTATTCATATGGGTTTAGAAATACAGTTCTTCTGGGAGATCATATATACATTTTCAGCTTAAGTAATTTAATTATTTTAAGTAAATATTAATTTAGTTATGGTGTATCATCCAACGAAAATTTTAAACAATTAATGCGAGGGAATAGAATAAAAAATCTAACTGTCTCAGCCAGGACTCGAACCTGGGTCTCCTGCTTTCCGGGCCGGTATGCTATCCATCGCACCGATCTAGGTCCGAGTCCTGACTGAGACAGATAGATTTTTTATTCTATTCCCTCGCATTAATTGTTTAATTATGTTGAGGTTTCATAGCAAGATCGACGAAACATTCTGTCTGCGGGGTGGGTCTTCGGAAAAAAATTAAAATTTCGATGATTATCCAGAAATAGCTGCGTTTGAATTTTACATAATTTCAGGGAATACTTAATAATATAGAATATTTTAAAAAAAAGTGGCCATATTTTAAAAACATTATGAAATATATAGTGGAGCTTATATGTAATTACATAACAAGGAATTAAAACAATTTATGAGTCGTTAAGCGTGTCACATCATTTTGTTAGTGCTTCCCTAAAAATTTTTTTAAGTTTGTTATATTTTTCAATCAACTGATTGTGTATATTATAGTAATTAAGTAAATTATAATATTTATTGAACTCTATAGCCAATGAAGACACAATCATGTACAACTAATTCATCATCATTTATTCATCCCCTTAGAACAACATTAAATATACTTCTTTAATTCTGAGAGAGTCAGTGTCCATGTTACATTTCCACATCATATACATGTATGACATATACATATATATTTGTTTGAAATGTTTGCCGTCCTGTGAGAAAATGCATCTCGCTTGAGCTGAACGGAATTCCATGATGGAACCAGCTGTAAATCTGATAAGGGGAAATTATCTGGGAGAGGAGTAGACCAGCGAGCGAATACCGCGAGCCTCCAATAAAGTTGTCCGTGAGGATTTGACTGGATGTCGTCGAGTGACAGCTCATTTCCATGGCGGTCGGCGATCTGCCGCCGATAGCCTTATCAGTTGTCCGCAAGGGAGCTCGGCATGGTTTGTCGAAGAGACAAATCTTCCACTGCCACCAACCTGAGGGAACGCCTCCATTTGTCTTCTTTGATTGAGCGTCGGCGGATACACCATATCCGCTTCCGGAAATTCTCAGGGGCCCTGGTGTCGACCCCAATGTACTTATACCTGGATCTTTGCAAGGAAGGAGGTACATGCTCTCCAGACATAGACTGTTCTCTTTTAGTGAAAGGCCATATATGTTACTGTCCAGAAATATCTTACGCTAGTGAAAATTTCATAGCCTACAGTGCGGTGTTTGAGTAAGTTCTTCATATTACAGGTGAAAGTCTGTCACCCAGGAGCTGCGAAATTAAGCAGATTTCCCATGATTCATTGAGGAAGGATGTTAATAACATCAAATTAGAAAATTTAATATTTAAAACCGGAGATAATGATGAGTCAAAAGTGTGTGATTAGCTTCCAAAAGCTTCCTCTAGACTGGGAAGGTAGACTGAGGGAAGTCACTGTACTCTTCAAAGATAATGTCTTAAATTTTTTCGAAAAATTCCTACAATAAATCTGCTAAAACATTACTTCTCGGTAGTGAGATGATATTGTTTCGCAAATTTTTCTAGTGTAAATATTTCCGAAAATAGATCCAAAATTTTTTTGTCATTAATTTTTTTATTATATGTTGCATGATGTTCATTTTTCTTTGAGATGACTTTTGAGTTTTGTATACATATGTTTTTCTACACATTTACTCTAAATTAATTTTAACTTCCATTTTGATAAGGAGAATATACATGTATACGTACTAACTATCCCTTTTGCCTTTCATTAGCTTTATTTTAATTACCTTTTAAAATATTTCTTGCGCATTTTTAATTATGAATGTTTGTTTTAAAACTTTTTACACTCATCTTCTGAGTTGATTGCAATTTATTTCTTGTTGTTTTTGTGTTTAGATTCTTAATTTTAACAGTTTAAATTGTAGCCCCTTTTTTTAAAAATAATTACCTCTTAAACTATTTTGGTTAATACATATACTCCTTTATATACTAAGTGAGTATCTACAATATATTTTGGACGAAAAATAATAAATAATTCAAACGATTGAAAACAAGGGAATAAAATAAAGACTCTTGCTGTGCCAATCAGGGCTCGAACCAGGTCGGGACAGTTAAATTTTTTTATTCTTTTCCCTAGCATGTAATTGTTTAAAATTTACGTGGGATAAAATACCACAATAAAAAATTTATAAGCAATATTTTTTTAAATTAAAAAAAATATATCCTCCCAATTTATTTAATTTCTTTTAGTAGACTGATAATATTGTATACCGAAAGGACTTTTGAATGATTATTAATTGAATATTAATAAATCAAAGGACCTTTTGTTATGACTGATACAATTTAATAACATATATATAATTGCATTAAATAAATAAAGCCATTTGCTTGATTTCTTGAGATAAGAAAATAGTTATTGGACCAATTAATAGAATATATAGTTTATAAGTATGAGGCCATTCAATAATAGATCAGGACAAGAGTTCCAAGATAAATTGGCATTACGTGATGAGTATGCTACTTTTGCGACTTGTCTAGTACGAAATGCAGGGGGAGTAATGTCTCACATTGATCCTGGTCTGAGCGGTGAACTCGAACGTGTAACGGAGACAATCGAACAGGCCCATGGAGCAGTACTTGGCCACTTCCCAGTGGATGGTACGCAGAGGAGGATCAGGAAACTTGGCGAAGTATGCTCTCTCACCAGTCTTGTTGGTCTTGTACCTGTGGCGAAGAGATATTGGTTAGATGGGGCATTCGGATGTATCTGCTTAGTCGTATAGGCTTAGGGAGATACTCGTAGATGAACCTTCTAGGGCGTTCAGAACGGTTTTGTCGACAGACACTTGGGATTGATACGACACTGACTGGGGGGGGGGGGGCGCTGAAGAGCCACCAATAGATGGGTGTGGCGGCGTTTTCGCTGGTTCGAATGTGACTAATAAATAATAAATATTTAATGTTAAAAATAAAAGAAAAAGAAAGAAAAAATTGAAAATAATAGGTAACATTACGGTGCGATTAATGGGTCTTTATGAACAAATGGATCTTCATAGATGGGTCGAGGCTGGCCTAGAAGAATCTCATAGCTTATCTGGCTAAATGCGATTTCCCCTTTCGAAGTAAGGAAGCAGGTGGCATCCTTCAAAAAGCCCTTTCCCGTAGAGTTCTGGTTCTTCCAGATAGAGTATATATGTGTGTGTGTGCTTCTTTAACAAAAAAAAAAAATAATGAAATGAATGAGTGAGGAAGCGAGCGAGTGAGTGATTGAATGAATGAATAAATGGCGGAGTAAAAGGAAGTCTAACAATATATCGTGAAGTAAATTTTGACTTAATGGGTCATTCTGAACAATATACTTAATACAATAATAGTAACCCCTTATTTTTTTTTTTACTATGTTCATTCAAAAGAAATTCATATTTTCATTTATAAGTTTTACGTATACGATTTTTTTATGTATATTTTTAAAATGATTTTGGAATTTCAGAAAAACTTTTATAATAAATTCAAGTAACGAATGTTTCCTGAAATTATTATATTAAAAAACTGTGTCACCATGAAAGAAACAAGTACGTCACACTCTTGTTAAAGAGAATTTGATTAGAAAAGAAGAGAAAAATTATTATTTAGCTTTATATGTTAGCTTGTAAGATTTAGTTTAAAATGTATTGTGTGTTATATAAGGTTAGGTTAGATCTGAAGTGGCCATTGGAAGTATGAGTTGAGTGCTGACTACAGTAAGAAAGGCCACTAGTACTGACTACATAGCGATATTAGGAAGAAAGCGCGGGAAATCGTGGGGGGGGGGGCGTCAGCGAGGCCGACCTCCGACCCCGACATGTCCTGAATGCCTGTGTCCTCGGAGATGCGTACCTGAAGTCTGCTGAGAGGTCTATGTAAAGAGCTGGGACATTGTAGGAACACCCCAAGTTTTGGGGGGGGGGGGGGGGGGGTGGGGGTAGTTGGGATGAAGTGGGTTAACTGCCAATTTCCTTTTGGATTGCTCCCTCTTCATGACCACACTAAAGAACGAGCCCAAGTGGCCACAGTCGTCCTCGGCCTGCAGCTCCCTTCAAAATCCCTTAATGAAGGATAGAATCTCACTCGATCTGCAGTTATCGATTCACTGGTGGGGGAACCCCTCCTGGAATGCCTTCCAGATATGGAACGTGGAATTATATTGTTTTCTAACAGTGGTCATACCTATATTTTTACTGGGATATTGTTGAAATACCTTTCGAGATATAAATAATTAAATGCAAGGGAATAGAATAAAAAATCAAGCTATGGGCTCGATCCTGCATCTCTTGCTATTTGGGCAAGTGCATTTTCCATTTACTTTTTTTTTTTTTTTTTGAGTGAGAAATACAAAATTTGCTGTGAAATAGCAGTCCGTGTGCTGTGGTGGTGTGAGTGTAATGTGTACACTACGTGTAGCGATCCTTTTACCCGTAGGTATGTGCGGGTTATAGATGTTTCCATACAAACTGTTTGTCTACGTTTTGCTTTGGGGAGCATTTCAGATGTAGTTACCGGTGAGGGATAACCAGCGACCATTTACGCAACCGGGAAAGAGCCAGATAAGTTATTAAATTTCCACCATTAGTACCGAGAGTCTAACTTCGAAGAAAAAGACGTATACATCGTTTCATGCTGGAAGGAGCATTTAAACGTCTCTCGTTATTTACATTAATTTTTAATTTGATACATTTTATCGTGGTATATTATCCCACGTAAATATTAAACGATTTAATGCAAGGGATGTATTTTACCCATTTTAGTTTCTTCTATTATTATAGAAAGTATGGGTACCAGTGTACCTCATGGGATTCGTTTGGAGCTCGTAATACCGTCGCTGGTGGGGTTCAAATCCCGCTATGGGTCAGTTTTTATCAATAAATGATAAGACGTTTTGTTACTAAACATCTGACGACCGACGAAGCCTACGTGAACATCTAACCAACCTATACGGGGAGGATGTTGTTCAGAGAATGAAGATAATGAAGGATGTTTAGAATAGGATAGTAACCTGTAGATAGCCTCTCCCTCCATTACCCTTTGTGGTTGAATGGGAGGCTAACAGTTTAAAGAAAAAAATATTGGACAGCGAGCTGTTAAAATACACCTGAAAATTGACATCGCGACCTCCCTCAATATTTGATGTATTACGATTTAAGTTTAGCGGAATGCATAAGGAAAGAAGAAGAAGAAAAAAAAAAAGAATTCGTCACATGGAGTGGCCTAACTTATATAGCATATGTTTTTACAGTTTCTTCTTCCGGGTTGGACCGTGTCAAGTTGTTGATAGTTGCCGAGCTTTCGCACATCCTGTGATGGCTTCTTCATGGCTGAATGAAGAATGAGAGCTTACAAATCCAGGAATACTTATACGCGACGAGGTCCACAAAGATTTGAAGAAGCCATCACATGATGTGCGAAAGCTCGGCAACTATCGACAACTTGACACGGTCCAATGCGGAAGAAGAAACTGTTCATACACCTGACGACCGTGGAAGCCTACGTGAACATTATACCAGGTATGCAAGTTTAAAATGTCGTTTTAATTCCAATAGAATGCGCTCTTAGCCTATTGAAGGATTTGCTTATCTCTAAACGCTATTTTGTGTTAGTCATTTGTTTACAAAAGTCAGTTGTTTTTAAGTCGTTTACGTGGACGTATCATACCTTTCTTTGGTGTTAAAAATGTCTAATTTTAAGCCAAATAAAGAGCATTTGCGGCATGTCATGATTTTCTTATTTAATCAAATGAAAAAGGCATCTGAATGTCATCGAATTTTTGTTGAGACTTATGGCGATCTTGCTCCAACCGTCAAGACATGTGAACGTTGGTTTCAACGTTTCAAACGTGGTGATTTTGATGTTACTGATCAAAAACGAGAAAATCGACCAAAAAAGTTTGAGGACTTCGAATTGCAATCTTTATTAGACGAAGACAATACCCACACCCAACAAATGATGGCAGAACAGTTGAATGTCACTAGGCAAGCCATTTCCGATCGCCTGAGAGCTATGGGAAAGATTCAAAAGGTTGGAAAATGGGTTCCACATGAATTGGACGAACGACAGATGGAAATACGAAAAACTGTGTGCGAAATGCTGCTTTTACGCCACAAAAGAAAGGGTTTTTTGCATCGAGTTGTAACTGGCGATGAAAAATGGATTTATTTTCAGAATCCCAAACGAAAAAAATCATGGGTAACGCCAGGACAACCATCCACATCGAGT
Organism: Oncopeltus fasciatus; assembly: GCA_000696205.2. Taxonomy (NCBI): domain Eukaryota; kingdom Metazoa; phylum Arthropoda; class Insecta; order Hemiptera; family Lygaeidae; genus Oncopeltus; species Oncopeltus fasciatus. The sequence continues at coordinate 26,374 of KZ808996.1, read as the reverse complement.
GCAAGAGCGGATCGTTTTGGGAAGAAGACAATGCTGTGTGTGTGGTGGGATCATAAGGGAGTAGTCTACTACGAGCTTCTCAAGCCCGGCGAAACAGTCAATACCGAGCACTACCGACAACAAATGATCAATTCGAGTCACGCATTGATCGAAAAACGCCCAGAATGGGCTCACAGGCACGCCAAAGTCATTCTTCAGCATGATAACGCTCCTGCACATTCAGCCAGATTGACTAAGGAAACGATTTCTTCGCTTGGTTGGGAACTCCTACCCCACCCGCCGTATTCACCTGACCTGGCGCCTTCTGATTATCACCTCTTCTCATCGATGGGACACTCATTGGCGGAGCAACACTTCAACAATTTCGAAAACGTACGAAAATGGCTCGATGAATGGATTTCAAATAAAGATGAAGCATTCTTTTGGAATGGTTTCCATATATTGCCCGAGAGATGGACAAAATGTGTAGAAAGCGAGGGCCAGTACTTTGAATAAAATATATTATACTTTTTTTTAAATTACTGTGTATATATTTTAAGAAATAAACGACATTTTAAACTTGCATACCTGGTATACCATATTTTTTTAATCCATTGTATGCAATAACTCTTTTACAATGCGCAGTGAAGACAATACGGGAATGGAGGCATATAAGTGACGCTATTCTCATATAAACATTGGGTATGCATGACCAGCATTTAAAGGCAAACGTATAGTCTATACACTACAGGTGCTAAGCCATACTTTATCAACAGGCTGCGAGACCTAACTCATCATTTTAATTAATATTACAATTTCCATTGCATCTATACACTTTACCACTGTTTCTTCTCCTAGAAGAAAATAAATTTATTCGTCTTTTTGTTTTTAAAATTCCTAACGCTAGATTCCTTGGGAAAAATTTAATATTTAATAAATGCTTTTTGATTTCCTTCCATTTTATATATATATATNTATATATATATAAATACATTCGCTTTCTACTTATAGGTCCGTGAACATCAAAACAAGTTCTCCGTAAGAAGCAGTGGAATAACAAGTTTGTTGAAAACAATTATTCGATATGAAGCTTAACAGTTTTTAAGAAAGATAAAGAAAAAATATTGAATAATTAAAAAGTTGAGATATTAAAATATACTCTCAACATTTTTTAAAACTTTGTAGAAGTTATATTGCATATTACAATACCGAGATAAAACACACACACGCATACTGTCGTATGGTACACATACAAAGTTTTTAAAATATGTAAAAAAATATTTTAAAATTAAATTAATATATGCAAAACATTATATTAGTATTATTTTACTTTTTTTTTGAAAATTTTATGCAACCAGACGATACAATCATAAGCGGCCATTTTACAGCTGCATTGAAAGACGATAAGTTAAAATGTAGAGTTTTTTAACCGTACTTAGGTATTATTATTAGATGATTTTAGTTGGGGTTCGGTCAAGGTAGATACAAAAAACACAAATTTAAAAAATGTATTTTTTAATAAAGAATTATCTTCCAACGTTTCGGCTTACATTGTAAGCCATCTTCAGGGCTGTAGAAATACAATGCTATGAGAATACGATAATAATTGACAATATTTTAATATAGAAATACCATAATGTAATGTGATATCAAAAGTATTAATGTTGAAAGCTATGTAAGAGAATTTAAAAACATGCAGACACCAACCTATTAAAAAATAATTGAATAAATTAAAACAGTAATTGACCACACCTTTTTATCATGAAGACGAGAGAGGACGATCTAAGTTCACATTTCCATGACTGAGAAGAAAATATAATTTTTCAGACAGACACCATGGGTGGCGGAAGAGTGGGGGGAAGGTAAGAGGCGGAAGGTACAAAGGGAGAGCGGCCTGTTTCAAAAGGGGGCAATACAAATTTTGAATTTAGTTTGACCGAACCCCCACTAAAATCATCTAATGATAATAAGTTAAATATGTATATACTGTATACGATAAGCCCAATAAGTAATTCAGTATACTACAGTGATCTTGGCTTATCGCTGTATTCTTATCAAATCTTAGTTGTGGTTACTGTCATAATCATCGAATTGTGAATTAACCGGAAGGCGATTATAGAAAAATAAAAAAGTCCAGGGAAGATGTCATGGAAGCGCTATGAAAATTGAATATTCTTTTTTTTTTTTCCATTAGAACGGCTACCTTCTTTGTGTACTTAAAAGAAAAAAAAAGAAAGAAAAAATAAAATCAATAACGTGTTTCGCTGCTGGCAGAAAGAAGGGAGTCCTCCGTTTCGGGACCAGCCTTCTGTTTCATGGGGGTGTAATCGAGGAAAATAAATATTTGAAAGGAGGGTCTGTCGGGCGGGGTTGTAACGGAGGGTGGACAAACAGGAGGGCGATATGAGTGACTAGCTGTTGACTGACGGTACGTAGGACTTTGTGCGCCTCGCTGGCTCCTTCCTCGCGAGGCCATTGGTCAGAAAAGTCTGAGCAGAGCACATGTTTACATAAGTGTGGAGGTGGGGGTAGTCCATGTTGCTGTTCTGCTTAAAACTTTCAGGAATGCATGAGTAATGTGATTTTGAAGGATTTTAATAAATGCATTTGTCTATAAATTCGCATTCTGATTTTAGATTGAGAAAATACACTTCAGTTTAAATAAACTGTAATTTACTAGCAAGAACTTCAAAAGATTTATCATTCTTATGACTTGATACTTTAGTAAGTTTTACATTATAAATTCAAGGGAATAGAATAAAAAAGACAAGTTAAGTATCGAGCCGGTTTCATAAATGATATTCAAAAGTCCGTGTTAGTGTCTTGCCTAGCCGGTAATGCATTTCAGTGCATTTTGGCACGAGTCAGTCTGGGTTTCCAAGGGGAAATGAACTTCTGCAACGAAAGTAAGATATGGGGCGCCAGGCTAGCTCAGAGGATCCGTACGGATCTCGCAATCCTGACGCCGCGGGTTCAAATCCTGCCCAGCTTCTTTATCAGCTTCTTAATCTTTTATTTATAAATAGAAGCTTGTCCTGAGCCATGGGTGTTTAAAATGGGGTGGCTACAAGTTGATAGCCCCTCCCTCTAATGACCCTGGGTGGTTGCAAGGGAGACTAACACAGCAAAAAAAAAAAAAGAAAAAAAGAAAGTAAGATATTGTAGGTTGAAATCCTAACTGGGTTTTAGGGAGCCTAAAAGACTAGCGATAGAAACTCGATAAGCCTCCTCTAACTTATGAGAAGCGAGATCCCCTTTTCACGGCTGCAGTCCAATATTTGCAAACTCATTGACAAGTAATTGAGATTTATTAGACAAAGCTGCGGCCAGGGAATAGTCAATGCTGGTGACCAAAAATGTTGTTGGGTACCTATAATTAATAAAGAGCACATATATATAATTTCGAAAGAAGATATAGGAGGGGTGAGAGAGAAAGTGTTTGTATGTATGTATAAAAGAGAGTGAGCGAGGGAGAAAGAGATGAAGGTGAATGTACTAAGCCAACTAGAAATAATATTTTCTCAGGGAAGATATCACTGCAGACCGGTATGATCTGACTTTCTTGGAAGGCCTATCGAAAGCGACCTATTGATTAGGATTAAGGTTGATTAGGATCAGGTTATAGGGCGATCAACATCATGGTTATTACGCCCTGACTGTTAGGTTAATTTTAATTTTTCGCGACCTATTGCTAACATATTATCTCCTCTGAATAATGTACTTCACAAAGAAATGATTATCAAAATTTCCTTTCAATGAGATCTTTCTCGCGGCCCAGGGGACTGGGAACGCACCGTTCAAGAGAGAGGACTTCATTGAATACTGATAAGAAGGCGACTGCAGAAGATGCTGATAGAGGAATGTCGTCTTCAAGAGGCGGTGGAGATGTGTCTTCTTTGGAAGGCCTGTCGAAAGAGACATATTGGTAACATATTATCTCCTCTAAATAATGTACTCCACAAGGGAATGATTATAAAATTTCCTTTATATGGGACCTTTCATGCGGCCCAGGGGACTTGACGCACCGTTCAAAAGAGAGGCCATCATTGAATACTGATAAGAAAGCGACTGCTGAAGATGCTGAAAGAGGAATGTCGTCTTCAAAGGACCACCACGAAGGTGGTGATGTGTCTTCCAAGGACTTCTCTATCAATATGCAGTTTAATTATATCTCCTTAGTTAATCGTCTTTTAACAATGCCTCTAAAATAACCTAAACTAGGCCTCTATCGTTTCCTTTTTTCCTTTTAATAATATGATAAAAAGGATCAACTCATTTTAAATTTAATCAACTGTATGAGATTACTTTTAAATATTAGTTAGTGATGCAAGATATGTTATTTGGGCAAATACAATAAGAGCTAAGCTTTATGGACACAACAATACATGTGTGGTTTGTGCGCAAGAGAGCGAATCTGATAAGTTAACGGCTTTAATCCATCTTCTTTCTCAGTTATAAATAATCCAATTAATATATCTGTAATTAATGTTTACACTTCGCTAATTAGGGCTGTTAATATTTGCGAATATTATTATGCTGATGGAACTGATGGTATAATAGGATTTCTCAGTGGAATATCAAGTTGTTACATAATCCCAAGTCCACATTTCAATCATGGCCGAAATCCAGTGGATAGTATTTCCGTGGATAGTCGATACTTTCTCGAAGCACCAATGTATCTTTGATAGTAGTGTATCCTTGCTCTTGAGAATCATGTGAAATATAACCGAAAACAGTCTGTCAGATAGAGCTGTTAAACTTGGAATTTTAAAATTAAGGCCAATGAGCTACTTCTAGACCGGCCTAACGGTATAGATTTCTAGTTATATTTGTAAATACTGTTAAAGACTGGTGGTGACGTAACGGGAGGATCAAGTCTGTACGGGGAGGGGCTAATTGAAGGATTACACCTGATTTCTTACTTCAGAACATGAAATCCTTGTATGTTTGCCCAGAAACTGCTATTAGATTCATCTAAACTTCCCTAAACTCATCCACACAGTTTAAAAACGCGACTTATAAAAGCGGCTCGCCAGCAGCCCCCTTGTAAGTGTCAGTTTCGTATCACATCGCTTGTTTCAGAGCGTCGGGCTGATCCTAGCCCTTGCAGTGCCAGCTAAGTGACAGTAATTAGTAAGTTCTGAAAATAAAATATTCTATTATATATTTTTTAAAGAACAGTATAACTTTTAAATATTTTCTATAAACCTTAAATTTATAATTAGTCTTATTTCCGAGTTTACCTAGACCGACTTAAAACACTGAGGATGAGTGTGTTCAAGGCCGGCCTTGAAAGCGCTGTGCATTTGAAAATTAAAAATAAATTTGTAAACTTTAAGGTTTTTGTTCCGTTTCTCATTTATTTCACCCTTATTTTAAATTTTCATTTATAAATATTAATGATGATAGAATTTATTTATGATTTAAAATATATTATTTGGAATTTCAGAGGAATAAGCAAGGTTTAAAAAATACAAAGCTTTCAAACATTTCATTAATAAATTTTTAAAATAATGTTATCCCAGTGATTCAAATAGTTAACGAATTTGCTCTTGATCTATTTTTGGAGCAACCGGAACCATACAAAAAGTATATTTAAGCTAATATACTAGAGGGTTTAACTTTCTTTTAGTAGGATTAAATTGTCATAAAGAAGATAAGATGCGATCCCTCTTAAGAATTAGGAAGGTTGTCAGCCCATTAAAATTATTACAAGATGTATTTTTAATTTATCAAAGAGATAGATCTAATCTCCTAATTTTAGGACGTTACTGCTAAAATGAGAGATGAAGAGTTCGTTTTCCGAAAGACGCTTTGATATCTCATTAACTATATCTTTCCTTTTTGAAGTTATTTTTTTAATCTTATTTCGAGATTTAAATGGCATATTTATTTTTTATTTTTTAAAGTTTCCTAGCTCATTACTATGGTACTTTCTTGATTCAACTCATAGAATGACTATTTACTTGCTGCTCGGAAATACTAGCATTATATATATATATATATAT
>KZ808995.1:94533-105839 GCA_000696205.2 Oncopeltus fasciatus | reverse complement strand
ATATATAGATGAGATATATATATATATATTGTTAGGGTATTGTTGGATAGATTGTTAGGTAGAAATTGTAGGATGCATACATATCTTAAGGCTTAATGAACCCCTAAGATAAGTAAGTACTCATGGGCGGTAGTCTCATTGTTTTTGCCTCCTTCTCCTTCAAACTCATACACACACTTGGAAGCGCGATTTGATAGTTTTACCAGTAACTGGTTGTTTGGTAACTCGGCCTGCTTTCCATAAATTTTAAAGAACCTGTGATTTTCTCCGATGTTTCTCAACCAAAAGAAGAAGTGGTAACAAGGCATGACACCCGTAGACTATCAGATCACAATAATTCGTGTCCAGATCCCCTGGTGAGCAACTGGTGGTTATTAGGTAAATGATATATCTAATATTTTTTTAATGTTTCTAACTCAGGAGTGGCATGTTTAATTAAATATGCCAAAGCATGAGGTATGCTTAAACCTAGGGTAACTAAACAAAGACTTTCTTATAAATTCACATAACGTCAGGCGCTAGACTTCATTAACCTAACAGAGCTGAAACCTTCGAAGTCAGACAGGCTACAGGAAAAAAAATGACTCAACTATATCAGAATATGTCTAAAATTATATATATAGCTTCCCTTTCAACATTCAATTATTTAGGATCATGAAGGAAAGGGCTATCTACAACAAGTTACCTATTCTAAACACCCATGGCTCTGGGCAATCTTTTATTTCCGGATGAAAGCTTATCCTGGGCGGGAGTAAACAACCAGCGCCAGGTTTAAGGGATTCAAACGGATCATGTTGGATATCCCGCCTCCTATCTTCATTCTTTGACAGGCGATTGGTATATTCAACAATTTTACTTATAACACAGCTATTTTTCGGGCACTAAAGGCTCTTCATTTGAGATAATCTCGCTTTGCCACTGCTGACATTCTTTCACACCCATTACCATTCGAAGGAAAATCTGTCAAGCTTATTTTTAGCTCCCAGTTCACATCTATCTCTATATCTTTAGAACAAAAAAATTCAAATAAATAAACATAACACAAATTTGTAAATACGCTTATAAAATATATATTAAGTGACTGAATTTTGATAAGATGTTTTAATTTGTTATAAAAAAATTTTGCTATAAAAAATTAATACTATTGTTTATTGATTTATTTATTACTTTAACAATATTAAAGATATAACTACTTTATATTTTGATAATCCTATAAATTCATACTCTCCTCAACTGTATTCAGCCGTTAACGAAGTTATCTATCAGTTTGACAGAAATATGCTGTAAACAGATCACATTTTTAGCTTCATCCAATTCTGATCAGTAAATAATTGAAACGAAGCATTTTTTTTTTTCAATCATGAAGTACCTATGTGACTTAATCGTTGATTTCCTTAAAGTAAATTTTCTAATAGACCGTATTTGAAAGGCAACTAAGTCTGAAGTTTGATTTTCTAGGAGAAAAGTCTGCTATATGGTAAGTGACAAATAATATGCAAAGTGCGATTAATTAGTGGGGATATTTGACTGAAATCTTCAAATAGGAATATTTCTAGCGCTCTGGGTGGTAAACATTTAATTTTAAATTTCTCTTATAAATTTTCTGCCATTTATTTCCACATCATCAAGGTTAGGAAATATTACGGCTATATTTTATTTAATGCTTCATTTATAAAATTTAATTTTTATACATGAACTTCACAAATAAACCACAAATAAAATTCAAAATAGAGATATTTCAAATATCTCCTTCTTCTTTTTTTTATCTGGAATCATTTGAATGAAGACAAAGATAATTTCCACTTAAAATGTCTAACTTCCTCATATACAGTAGGTGGGAGTGATTTACTGCCAGAAACTCAAGCTGAATAATGATGTTCTTTGTTGACTGTGAATAACACGGAATACGCAAGCGTAGGAGTTTGTCTTTTGGTAAAATTTGCTCTTTAAGTCCAAAAGAAATGAGAGAGCTTATGCCTCAGTGGCTCATAATATAAAATCTGGAACATAGGTTGAGTGTTAAAGCCTAGCTAATGTGTGTGTGTGTGTGTGTGTGTTTGTGTTTGTTTGTTTTTAGTCAAATTGAGGGGCCCTTGAATTCCTGAAGGAATCTTATGTGCTAGCTTCTGTACTCTAGTGTGCTAGGTATGAGCACAGTGATCTATGACTGAAGATATTTGATAGGTCCTGCTTCTCCCCAACTCAGCGGCTTCCCCGAAAGACTCGAGACCCATTAGTTGTCACAAGTATGCTGATGGATCTCATGGAATACCTTCATCCTTTTTCTTCAGCAGGGAAACACCGAAAAGACGCTCTCTCTCTCTCATTCTCTTTTTCTCCCTCTCACTCTCTCTCCCTCGTTCCCTCTCCCCACCCCCTCACTCTCACCCTATCTCTCTCTCCCTCGCTCTCTCTCCCCCCCTCTCTCTCCCTCTCTTTCTCTCTCTCTCATTCTCTATCCCTCCTGCCCACTCTCTCCCCCTCACTCCCTCTCATTTTTCCCCCTCCTTCTCTCTCGCTCATTGTTCTCTCAGGCTTATGAATTAAATATCACCATTTACTCGTATTTAAATCGATCCTCAATGAAACATACGAAATTAGCTTAGATCAGACCACTACTTATATTTTTTGGTCTAGTCACGTTTGCACCACTATCATCTCCAACATACGGTTATTATTGCCGATGACAAGCCGCGAGCCGATGAAAAATCTCTTCAATAACTCAGGATGTAATCTTATGGCATAGAATCTTTATTATATTTTTCATTTTTTATCTTTATAGTTCTTCATTTTTTTTATATTTTCTAGATCAAGAATGTTTATTTATTATTGGGGATTTTCCTGAGGGATTGGCTTAATAGGATGCATATGCAAAAAAGGGATTATTGTGTGGGATTCTCAGCCATTCCTGGAAGGATTCGCAGGGAATGGAGTGGTGGAAACAGTTGTGTGACATTGACCTCGTTGAATTGGGTATTCCCCTTGAGAGCCTGTTCGACTTCTTTCACCAAAGGGTTAGAAAGAAATTTCCACCTTCTCCACAAGCCAGATTCTGTGCCATCAGAAGATCAAAAGGTTCAGTGAGATTTCCCCAATATAAAACTTGACATTCCTGATAATATCATTAATTATAATTATACATATACTTATACACTTACTAGTGAACTTGACAAAAGGTTTGGGCCTATCGGAAATATTTTTCATTAATCAATTTTTATAAATTGTCCACCTAATATGGTAAATTTTATAAATATTATTTATTTTGTGGTCTTTAATCCCACGTAAATTTAGATAATTTTTAGTGCAAGGGAACAGAATAAATTTTGCACCGGCCCGGATAGCAGGGGATCCAGGTTCGAGTCCTGGCTATGACAGTTAGATTTTTTATTCTGTTCCCTTGCACTAAAAATTGTTAAAATTCACGTGTGATCATACACCACAGAAAAAAATATTTATACAATCCATTTGGGTTTCACTTACTGACAGCGAACGCAAAAGTACAACAGTGGTAGGGACTTGGCAGACAGGGAGAAAGAAAGAGATGGAAACACAGTATAAAGACGCTACGGAGTTCATCGAAATAAATTAATAAGTCCAACTTGATATCTGATTTTATTCTTATATCGATATAGAATATTTTTTTTTTTAATATAGTTATTCACTTAGGACCTATAACGAGATTATATGATTTATAGAGTTCGCCTATGATTTGGCGCGAACCCAAAGATCATTAAAGTGATTCTTACTTTTGTATAGTGAAAACATCGGGATATAACAAGAAATACAAATGTAAAATAGAATATCCTTCATTACCGTCAGCTTTACGCCCAGTACCGCTTTCAGCTAAAGTCCCCGTGCCAGTTTTCAATGAATTTTCCTCTTTGGAAGAAGGGGAATACGGATATGGCATTCAAAAACATTGTTAAAGACTTTCTTGGAAATGCACGAGCATTGAATCACTCCGAAATTGTCCAATTGGAAAGCTTCCAAAAGCTAGGTTGCAACATAAGCATTAAATTGCAGTTTTTACACAGCCACCTTGCAAATTTACCAGACAATCTTAGTACGGTGAGGGATGAGTTGGGTGAGCGTCACTATCAAGATTTGAGGGCAATGGAAGCAAGGTATCAAGGTAGATGGGACGTACATACGATGGCTGACTACTGTTGGAGCATCAATGTACACAAACTAAAAACTCTAAAAAAAGCTAGAAACGCAAATTTTTATCTTAATTATTAAGTACTGTTCATTGATTAAACAATTTCATATGTATAAACTCGATTTAACTTATATTAAATGTTTTGTGAACTGTATATTTGGTAGGTTTTTACTTTATGTTCTTTTAAATTTTTATGATTTCTGAAGATATCCTACAGTTGAAAAAGTTGACGTGATAGACAAAATCTGAGGTTATTCTCAGATTCAGACGCCAAGAATTAGTGAAAAATCAGTGTCAGATCTAACTCAATAAAATGTGTTGTTCCAAATTATTATTATAACAGTTAATAATAATATTGTGGTAATGTTGGTATTAGAAACATTATGAATTCCCCAAGCATTATTAACTTGTCATAGTGTTCATTGATGCCCTAACGCATGGAAACGTTTATTGGGATAGAGCGAGAGAGGGAGAGAATAGAGAAGCAGTGAAGGAAAGACGGAGATAGATAGAGTGAATGAAAGATCGTGCGAGTTCCCAAGGCGATTTGACCAGAGAGCGGTCTATTTCCCGAGGCCCACATCCCGAGAAAGATATGACAGGGCATTTCTCTTTACCCCTATCGCAAGGAGGACGGCTGTCGGCCATGACAGGTACACGTCACTCCTGGTTGGGGTGGTGCGCCGACAATACCCCTGCTTGTACAATGGAGAGAGAAAATCTTTAGGGAAAGCCAGCGATCATAGGGAGACCGACAGGCCGACTGTCGCCGCAGCTCAAATGTGACGTGACGCCCCTCTATGAGGACTTCCAGAAAAAGCATCGGATCCATACGTACAAAATTCGTAGAAAGGACTCTCTAGAGAAAGAGAAACTAAGAAGAGACGTGGAGTGGGGTATCGTTGGCATAGCTAAAGATTTGTCAAACTCTTCGGAGATGTTTTCAGAATCCTTCAGAAGTATCGAATGTGTCTATCCGAATACCACTACCGATTTGGTCCACCAGGTGAACAGAAACCTCGCCCAAACTCACAAAAGGTGAACGTTATTTTCAGGGGGGTGAGTACTGGGGTGTCTCCCGCAATACAATAAAAAATGTACACTTGTCTGGAAAAATGTTGTAAAATCTGCCGTCCATCTTAGTTGGTTATTCCTAATCCTCGAGAACCACAATTTTTTACAGGCTTTCCAAAAGTTCTTCAGTGTATGTCCAGAGTTTTACTTGTTTGGTAATTAGGATTGGAACGAGGAATTCAATAGACAGTTAAAGACACTCAACCCCTAGGAAGCATGGCCATTCCTAGAAGTATGACTCTTATGATAAATAATAAAGATATCTGATAATGAACTAGATATAAGCCCTTCACCACGAGCGGAGGTCATTCTGGTGTTCGCCGAGAGTCGGTCTAGTTAGGGTTAGAAGGCTGTCTTAGCCTTAGTTAGTTTTAAGTTAGTTTAAGTTAGTAAAAGTTAGTCTGTTGTAAATTATAATATACTTTTGAATTGAGAAATAAAGTTTTTTTTTTCAAATCTCCGAGAACAAGAGATTTAACTGATGACGTTGGTTGTCAACCATTGGGGGAGGGTGATGGGGTATTTGCGGTGATTGTAAATATATTTTCGTTTTGTTATTAGGGGAAAAGCAAGCTTCAGGTTAGCTTCAGGTTTTACCTTAAGCCTATGTAGTAATAATGTAAAACATATTATTAATGTAAAACATGTTAATGTTAACATGTAATAATAAAGTATAACATTTTGTTTTTCTCATGTTTTCTTATTATATATTTCTTATATCTCGGGAGGTTGGCGGTTGGAGAACAACTATATATTCTATTTTTCTTATGATATCTTGCGGCGGGAAACACCTATCATTCAGGGACGATCATTCAAAAACTTAGAGATTTAACAGGTGTTTTGGAAATTTTTATCAACGACAATGTATTAAAGTAATTCTCGTTTTTATTTGGTATTGGAAGATTTAGACACATACACACTCGTAGTTAAATGTTTTGAGGACATTTTGTTGTTGATCTTACGGTAAGTCTAAAATCAGTATAAAGAGTACTATTTACAGCCATCAGAATATATTAAGACCATATTTAACTATTTAAACAAAAAAAAATGTAGTAATAAAAAATGTGGACTTTCTTTTTCTTTTTTTCTTTCTTTTTTTTATTATATCTTGACAAAGTAAAAATTAAAAAAGACTTTATATAATAAAACTTTAACATATAACAAGTTTTTGAATAGTGAAGGTTCACAAAATATGATAAATTGAAGTANGGGTTTTTTTTCATGAGTTATTAGCATGTAGCTTATAAATGAAAATGAATTGCCTAGTTTGTTTTTGAGCAAAATCGAGTGGGGAATTACCTACCTGTCAAGTGCCTGAAAAATGGAGGGGGCGTAAATTATAGTTTTGAGTAATGAAACTCAACATAGGTTTATAACGTATTTTAGGATTTGCAAGGCGAAATTGAACATTTAGGAGTAAAGGTTTACTTAACCGTAAATTTTAACTTTCTGGCATAGAAGACACAGTTTTGAAAAAATAAAATTTGATTTATCGTTTTTAAATGTAAAATAAAAAGAATGAGATTGTTATAGGACGAGTAGGAGTTAGGATTACACTGAATATCCCCAAAACTTTTTTTTGTAGTGTTTTTCGGTGCAGGACTGAACAAAGGATCACTGATTTGTTGTATTGAAATGTAAAAGATAATTTTTATCTTCTGTTGTAAAAAATGAGGATGGCCTGATTGGAGAGATATATTAATATGAATTATAAGAATATGGTGGGGAAATGAATGTTTACTTATTTTCTTGTTAAATTTTGATATTTATACTGAGCTTCTAACATTTTGTCTGAAGTTTTAAAATAAATACATACAGTCAGCCTTTTCCGTAAAAATATGTAATATTTATTGGCTAAATATTTAGCCATCCTTAATATTAGGATTAGCTTAGACAGCAGACCATTGTAATACAAAAAAGCAAGTCACAATTAAGATTCTTTGTATGACATCAGCTAAGCTGTTTCCTTAATTTATTTTTTTTTTTATTTTTTTTTTTTTTTAATACCTGTAGTTATTCTTAGCTATTAAATGGGAAATTTAGATTTATATTCTTGGCTATTTTTTCTACCTCTAATTACCAATTATAACATTTATCATAAATAAAAATAATCATTTTAATTATTCAAATTGCTGCAATAAATTTCAAATAGATGAATGAGTATTACTCATTCCTAGAAAACTAGAAATAATTTTCACTAATGGTGTCTTATTATTTATCGAATAAATTCGTCATTGACAAAAATACTTCCTTTAGTTATACGGACATAGGAACAGCATAACGTAGAATAAATATATAGATGAGTAAGAGAATGGTAATGAAAATTCCTTCCTGAAGGGTGAAAACAAGAAATATACCATTTTTAATGGGATCTGAAATTGCTTTTTACTTTCTTAATGCTTTACTTTCTGTTTTTCATTTTCCTATTTTGTTGTATTACGTCCCCGTGATTTTGGAATTAAAGAATGGTAATATCATTAAAAAGACAGCTAGGTATATAAGAGAACTGCTGGTCATTGGTTAAAAATTCTTAAAAGTTTTTCTATTCCGTCTTTAGCTTGATGTCGAAATTGACCACTATTATAGACGATCTATAATTGCTCATTTTAGTTGGAATTTCATATTTTCTTTTGTGCATCTTTTTTGTTTACATATCTCATAGATGATGAATGAACTAGATTATAATACTTATTTTACTACCGACCTGAAAAATCAATCATAAATCCCCTTCAGAATTTGGCATTGTATGTTTGAAGACAGGTAGAACAGGAAAAATAACAACATTAGTGAACGCTTTAATTTGATGAAATTTGGAATTTAAGGTCTACCAGTGCGGTAGACAGTCGGTGCGACAGAGCTTAATATTATTCTTTCATTTTCTATTATATCTAATTATTTCAAATTTCTATTAAATAATTCTCTGTTTATTTAAGGAGCAAAGACTTTAATTATAAACAGACTTTAATTATAATTATATTAAATGTGGTATGTAATCCTACGATAAATTTTCTAGAAAATTTAACATGGGATTAAATACCACAAAAAATTGATCTAAGTCTGTCTTTCAAATGTTACTTCTTACATATCTAACGGGAGGAACTGTTTATTATATTCACTTTCAGTTCACTGCTAAATGTAAACTGTTACTTTTACTGTTCTAAGATTTGCGCGTTATGTAGGTGTACAAGAATGCTCTAGTANTTATCTAGACTGCTTCGGTGGTGTAGGGGTCAGCATACCTATCCGAAAAGTAGGCGTCCCGGGTCCGATTCCCGACTGAGGTAATGAGATTTTTTTTCTGGCTCCCTTTGCATTTCCTGTAGTTTTCCTGGTATGGTTATAAAACTGTAAAGTAGTGAAAATCGCATATATTTTTTTTTTAATATTTTGTTTGGTTGTGGTTTTTTATCCCACTTAAATTTTAAACAATTAATGAGAGGGAACAGAATAGTCCTTGTAGTGTAATTGATTTAGCATACCGGCCCGGATAGCAGGAGGTCCAGGTTCGATTCCTGGCGAGGACAGATAGATTTTTTTATTCTGTCCCCTTTATTAATTGTTTAATATTTTTTTTTTTTTTTTTTTTTTTTTTTTTTTTTTTTTTTTTTTTTTTTTTTTACTTTTAGTTTAAGAAAATATGTTTACTATCCACAAGGATCATGTCTTTGAGCACATTCGAGCCACCCGGCAAGGTAAAGAATCGCTCGCAAAGGCCACCTCATATCTGACATATGGTCTTCCGGAGACGTATAAATTCGCCATAGAGATGCGCGACTTCGATATTTGCATGCACGGACGCCCCCGGCAGAGCGATCAGCTGGCCGCCGTTTGGAACACGATCCCCTTCCGACTTCCCCGTTGCTCCATAGTGTGAGGTCCACAGGCCACGTAGAATTTCGCTCACTGTCCAGCCATTTTCCCGGTGTGCCGAGTACTCGAACCTCAGAAGTCGGTTTCTTATGTCAGCCGAACTCTAATGAGCGATTCACCTTCAAGAGCATGAGCACTTTTAAGGATAGATAATTTTATGAATTATCATACCTTCTATTATCCGTCTTCATTGGTTTCTGCAAATCATCTTCTGTTGGCGAGCGCTTTCGGACATTGTCCATCTTCTGGCCGAATACATGCGTTCACTGTCACTGTTTGCAGAAACCAATGAAGACGGATAATAGAAGGTATGATAGTTCTATATTCATTGGTGGTGGAAATAACCATTTAAATTTTATGAATCTTCAGGTTCAGAAGGTCCATACTAGATCANTACTAATTGTCTATTTGCTACTTTACCTGTATTATTGGTAAATTTAGATTGCTGGATGATAATAATCAATATTTGAGGTGACAATTTTAACCTAATTTTTTGAATACGTGCCCCATATATTCCGTATTAAATTAACTGTTTAATTATTATGCTAAAATTATGCCACATTAAAATAGAATTATGCCACTTAAACCAGGAAATAAAAGCTATTCAAAATTAAAAATCTTCAAAATCAAGTTTTACAATTCTTGTTATTTTCTTCCAAAATTAAGTTAGATCAATTTCGGTGAACCCTAAACAAACGTAATTTTACAATTTAATTGAATATTAATTAAGAAATTAACCGTTAGTTTGGAGATCACATGGAAAGTAAAAATGGACGGATTTTAGCTTTCAAACATTATGTCTATTTAACATTGGTTCCTATTAGTATACAGAAAAACCATATAGAACCTCAATAAAAAAAAAAGTAATCTGTACATTTCATTAAAAGATCTTGGTTAGTTTTGAACAAAAGGAAAGGGTTGGTTCTTTTGTTAAAGTCATAAACAAAATGGAATGAAGAGTTTGTGTCAGAGATTTAAAAGAATATGACTATCTATTTTGTAATTCATTAATAATGGCTTTTGAAAATATAAACAGTTATAAGCTGTTGAATGCCATATGAAAGTCGTTCAACTAACCCGGGAAGACTAGTTCCCAACCACTGCATCTTACAAACTTTACTACACCTGAAGTAGGCCACCTACGTCTGCTAAACAGTGCACTTAGCAATCACTGTCCTAGGTTTTTGAGATGTTGCAAGTCCAAAGTATCTGGACCAAGGACGATGGTCACGACGACAACATGTAGTCGTCTGGTCGCTTCTCTAGTACATTTTTTAATACATTTTCCTCGACGAAATGGACACGACATTGAAGAAAAATGGATTTATTTATTCTTCTTCTTAGCTATAGAGGATAATACTAAGCAAAAAATATGCCTATATATAATGAGCTTAATACTAATAAAGAAAAAAAAACAAAGAAGAAGAGACTTAATTAAGAATAACTATGGATTACAGTGCCAAATACTCATTGGATCGCAGAGTATTTTCCGAGAAGAATAAAATAAATTATTCACAATTTTGCTTTGGCCTATCTTCATGGAAATTAGAGTTTTAATATTTAGAATGAAGTTGGATGTAGGTGGAAGTAGATTCAAAAGTTAAATGGAAAAAATTGTAATTTGTCTTTTATAAAAATCATAAATTTGTCCGTTCTTAATTCTAATAATGTAAGTACTTTATAAAATTAATTTAACTTATTGGTTTTATTATTGGGAACTATATTGCTAATTAGTGTTATTAATTATGAAATAATAATAATTATTATTATTAAGCAATAGTTAATAATAATACTGTTTCAAATATAGATCTATCCAACCGGGCTTTTATTGGACCTGTTGTGTTCAGGTCTGAATCGCTGGGAAAAAAAAAATACATTTTTCCTTGGTAAAATCATAATTGGTAAATCATATTTCAAATCAATTTTTTTTTTTCTGAGGCTAGAATTCTCCAGAAGTACGAGAGAGCTCTAGATGAAATTTAACACGATCTTCCTCGATTCATACGCATTTAGAGGCCAGCAGGTAGAGCTTTTACATCAATTAAGTTTTCTTTCTTTAAAAACTACAGCAAGCGCATTCTGTATTCGAGGGCACTGCCTTATAAAGATCAGTTCTCGACGTAAAACAACTTCTGTTCCTTGAAGGTTCCGTATCCACAATAAAAAAGTAATGAATTTATGCTTGTTTCTGTGTGAATTTATA
>KZ808995.1:42387-54775 GCA_000696205.2 Oncopeltus fasciatus | reverse complement strand
TATATATATACTATATATTTCCATGTTTCACTTATATTGATACTTGACCTAGTTCAACAAGGAATATGAAGAATTTCTTTTCAAAAATTGTTCTTTATAACTTCTCTGACACATATTTTCCAGGCTATAGATTAACATTGTCAATCTTTCCCCCTTAAAATTTACAGGTATATATAATTTGAGACAAATTTTTTTCAGAAAATTTGTTTAAATTTACATTCAGAATAACTTCTGTGGTCTGCATTTTTTTTTTTTTTTTTTTTTTTTTAATAAGCCACAGTTGTGTTTTTGGAAAACCAAAAATACAACTTCAATAGTTCACTTGAAATTATATCTTTCATTGAAATGAACTTCTTGAAAACTGCTGAGGCCTAACAATTTTCTGGAGATAAACTGAATTTAGATTTTTTTTTTTTTTTTTAAATAGCAACTAATAATAAGACTTTCTGAGGTTAGCAAAAATAAAAGAAAATTTTACCACTTGAATAATATGATCAAATTAAATTTTGTAAGTTTATGACTTTTTAAATTCAAGAATTTAACTAAAAATTATAGTAGAGCATGGAACTTAAAAATGATATGAACTTAAATATAAATTAGTTGTTTAAAATGAAAAGGAACTCTGGTTTAAGTTTATGAATAAGGTAATAGCTAATGAAGATATATCTAATTTAAGGACAGAATTTAAATTAGGAAAAAAAACCAGAATGGAAAGCAATGGAATTAAAAGATTTAAAATAATTGGGAGTTAGTCTTTACAAAAAACTGAAAAAAAAATTTAATTTTGTTTAAACTAGTTTGTGGGTTTCCACTAAGTACAAGATAAAAAAAAAATTAATGACTAATGATCAAGTAATATTATTAAATAGAATTATAAAGAAACTAAAAAATAGGAGGGCAACATACACATCAGCCATAAGTATTCACACCACTTTTGGTACGATTATAATAAGTGATAATTTCAGTATTTCTCCAATTCACTCATAAATGATCTCAGTGTTGTACATAAATGAAATTATGATAAAATACTTTTTATCTTTGGAACATGAAAAACAAGAGTCACTTTATGACAAAATAAAAACACACTATAGTCTAAGTCTCAGTTAGTGAATGACTTAATGCTGAGGATTTGAAGGCCTTATTTTTTCTCAGGGTACCTACAGCGCTTAACCATTTATTAGCCAGTTTCTCAACCAATTCAACATCTGTGAAACAGTTATCCATCGTGCAATTATGGCCAGTAATTGTTCTGAATGAGATCATATAGGCTTTTGACCCCATCGATTGGCTCATAACTTTCAGGGAATTTTGACCTCACCATTTCAGTGCCCTTTTATATTTCCAAGTTGTATGCATAACAAACTTAGCTATTAATCATAGCATAAATCTTCATCCCATATTTAATTGGTTTTGAAGGTATATATTTTTATACATACATATATATATNTTTTTTTTTTTTTTTTTTTTTTTTTTTTTTTTTTTTTTTTTTTTTTTTTTTATTAAGTCAAATTAGACAAACACATTAATTTTGATTCAGTCCTTCCAGTCAAGAAAACAAAACTGGTCGCCAGCCTATATTGAGCTTTTCTTGCTATCAATTTTTTTTTTTTTTAATTCTCAAGAAGCATAATGTATACATATCAAACTCAAATTATGCAAATTGATTTTCATAATTTGTATATCAAATGGTCTCATTGATGTTTTATAGTGTTTTTGTTAACACTTGAATTTTAAAATATGATTTAAATTTTTTCTTATAATTGTTTCAAAATATCTATCAAATCCACTTTAATTCCTTCTTGAGCCTTTATACGAATAGCTGTAGAAAAATGTGATATAGTAATTAAGCTCACCACTATTTTTTAGTAGATTAGGTTTTAAGTCATTTTATAAATGACAAATAATTGGAATAGTATATTGTCAGTGAGAAGTAGTTAGTTCATAAATATGTACTAATGTCCATATTTCTGTAAAAATGATATATTTATTTTTATTTAGGGAACCATTGCTCAATTTTATGTAGATATATGTCATTCAAAAGAGAAAAAATTATTCCCTAACTTTAACGTATTAGCTATGTACAGGATTGCATGACGCCTATTTATCTTACATTGTGTGCATATGCATATTTGTCCTGCAGAAAAACAGCTAATATGTTTTTACAATACATACTTTATAATCCCTGCGATCATAAATGGTTAAATAAATATTTGAGGGACTTATTTTTTTTAATTGACAAATAACAATCAATATTTAAACTGAACAAAGTAAAATATATACAATTACTAAGGGATGTATAAAAAAGATTATCATTTTATCCATTTATTCCTACTAATACTTAATAATCCATTTAGGGCATTCTCTAAGCTTGTTAAATCCCATTAGACTTTTTAAAAAAGCCTCAGTTTAGCTATTTCTTTTAAAGAAGAAACATGACAGTGATTCTTGTGATTTTAAGGCACTACTGGAAAAGTAATTTCACAGTTCCTCAAGCAACTTGTTTAATAATTAAATATTAAGTGGAAGGTGTCCATTATCAGCGCACTGCTGTAAGCGACTGTTAGTTGCCATCTGCTCTCCATGGGGAAGGTGAAAAAGAGCAGAAGACTGGTCCCTTGCCAAAAACTTTTACACAACAATTTGTATCCTAGGGGGTAGAAGTTTTTGATCAAGTTTTTTGTAGGGTGTTATGTTGCGTGCATGGACATATATAAATAATAGATCAAACAAGGCTTTAATTTAAATCAAATTTATTGGTAGTCAATATCTATCCCTATTAAAATCAGCCTTTTTTCACAAGCTCAATATACAAGTTTGTGTTCTTCATAATTTGATTCAGAACATTCCATTCAAAAAATAGTTCCCTTGCATTTATTAAGGATTTGGTCAATTTTACTTTCCCCAAAACAACTCCAATGTTTCTGACATTTGGTTATGCTTTCCTCATCTAATATGGAATGGAACCTTTTTCCGTCTTCAAATATGTATCAGTTTTTGAAATGTTGCCTAGTATGCATGATTTTCTCCTTCTGTTTCTGTCTTCTTCTTAGTCTTCAAAACCACCACCATCAGAGCGATCCGGCAGAGCGCTTAGACTCTGAATCACCAAGTCAGGCACATTCGTATAGGCGAGGTGATATAAGCAATATTGCTTGGTACAGGGCTATGAGTTTATAGTACTAATTTTGTATTGTTGAAAAGAAAGGGTCATAACTAACTGATCTCATGATCAAAAATGTTTGGTTATAGGGTTCAATAGTAGGAATCTTTTAATTAAAAATAATAATTTGGAGGAACTAGTTGATCATGGAGCTTTATGAGGTGAAGTTAGTCAGGGATTCTGTCTTGGGAGCTGAAGAAATAAAAGTGATATGTAAACAAATAAGTTTTTTTTATTTTCGCCAATGTTTCAGCCTGAATTTCAGGCCTTCATCAGAGCAAATGGGGTGATGGGGAGGGAGAGTCCCCTCTACTGTAACTAAATCATAAAATTTAGCATATTAGTCATGATTTAGTTAGTAGAGCATGAGTCTCTCTCTCATCATCACCCCATTTGATTCAGGCTAAAATGTTGGTGAAAATAATTTTTTTTTTTTTTAATCAAGTTTTATTTCTTCAGCTCCCTAGACCGAATCCCTGAACTAAACTCTACTCATAACAAGATAATGTTTCAGAAAAAGCTTTGTTCTTAAAAAATAATCAATTTTTACATCATAGCTAATACTTATAAAAAGTATTAGTAAAGGTCCGATCATCTAAATGTAAATAATTTTTAAATTCTAAGTATTCCTAATGTAATTTAGGAATAACTTCACTGAAGCTTTCCCTATAACTAACTTTCCCTATTCCTCAGTTCCCTAAAGTCAACAACAGAATGAAACTAGGACAAGAGTCAAGAATTCAATTTAAAAATGTATTTATTGAATAAGAATTATTCAAATGGGTTGTGGTTTGAAAGGCATGATTAGTACTAATAACTAATTAAGACTAAATTAAATATTTATGCACAAATAATTAAGGCTAAATAAATTCATTACATATAATTTGTTGTTTACAGGCTATGCCAGGATTGCCGCCAATGATGAACTTGAAGTTCTGGTTTTACTTCACAGCAGGTCCAATTGGCCAGGCAATAGCAACATATCTTCTCCTTATTTGTGGTGTGGCATTCATACTCCTCAGTCTATCTTCAGCCATCCTTATACCTAGAATGAGCCTCGTCTCCAGCAACCTAGGGGGAGTTCCATTGGGAAATCCTGGGAACCAACCAGACTGGAGGCAAAGAGAAACACCTGAGCTACCAATTGGCAAGAAGAGGAACCCTCCCTCTTCTTCAACCACAGCTAACAACAAGGAAATGGAAATGTACTACTGCTCCTTGCTTGCTGTACCAAATGAAGATTGCTAGCATAACTTTATTGTTGAGAAATTCATATTTGCTCACAGGAATTTGACTGACTGGAAGAACTGATGAAGTTACAAATTTGATATTTTCAAAATGCAGTTTGAAAATATCAATAAAAAAATTCTTAAAATCATAATAAAATATATTTATTTTATTTCAGGCATGTTTTGACTAAATTCTGTACCTGTTCTTTACAGTTCCTACAAATTGTTCTTTATTTTGAGGAGAGCTAATAAATCACAGGAAAAATATCCTTTTCCTCCAACAATATGCAGAAGAGATGTGGTTGGAAATGTTTTCAATAAAATATTGATAAAAAAATGTTCTTCTCTTAATAAATGTTTTCTATTTTAACGTTTCAAAGACATTTTATTTATAACATTCATCAGACCATTTGTTAAATATAAAAAAAGATATGTATTTCATTTATTTGTTCCATACTAAATTATTATAATATATTTTTTTAAAATAATTTAATGTCTGAGGCCAAGTTACATTACATGCATTCATCACATAAAGGAAAATAACAAGATATCAATTTTTATCCCTAAAAAATTTGATTTTCAACATTTTATTGATATGTTATTATAAATTTACATAAAATTATCAAACACATAAAAAACATAATAAATGTAACAACCAAATTTTTATATTTATTTCACTGCAAGTATGATTGCTAATATTCAAATTAATATTTCTGTTTATCCTTATGTGGAGGTTTTTTTTTTTTTTTTTATTAAGTCAAATTAGACAAACACATTAATTTTGATTCAGTCCTTCCAGTCAAGAAAACAAAACTGGTCGCCAGCCTATTTCTTGCTATCAATTTTTTTTTTTTTTAATTCTCAAGAAGCATAATGTATACATATCAAACTCAAATTATGCAAATTGATTTTCATAATTTGTATATCAAATGGTCTCATTGATGTTTTATAGTGTTTTTGTTAACACTTGAATTTTAAAATATGATTTAAATTTTTTCTTATAATTGTTTCAAAATATCTATCAAATCCACTTTAATTCCTTCTTGAGCCTTTATACGAATAGCTGTAGAAAAATGTGATATAGTAATTAAGCTCACCACTATTTTTTAGTAGATTAGGTTTTAAGTCATTTTATAAATGACAAATAATTGGAATAGTATATTGTCAGTGAGAAGTAGTTAGTTCATAAATATGTACTAATGTCCATATTTCTGTAAAAATGATATATTTATTTTTATTTAGGGAACCATTGCTCAATTTTATGTAGATATATGTCATTCAAAAGAGAAAAAATTATTCCCTAACTTTAACGTATTAGCTATGTACAGGATTGCATGACGCCTATTTATCTTACATTGTGTGCATATGCATATTTGTCCTGCAGAAAAACAGCTAATATGTTTTTACAATACATACTTTATAATCCCTGCGATCATAAATGGTTAAATAAATATTTGAGGGACTTATTTTTTTTCTTCATTTTTTTTTTTTTTTTTATGAAATGTCCCTTTTTTCTATTATGACCTAATATACTATTATGTTGAGAAAAGTATAAATATTTTAATGTATAAAGTATTCTTAGAATTAAGAAATATAATAATTTTATCCAGGGGTATTAGATTTAATATTTTAATCATTTATGATTGCTGGAGTTACTGCTCATTTATGTTCCCTTATACACAATAGATATGATGTTCATTGATTATATTTTTATCTGTATTAGCTTTATTAAAATGGTAAAGTTTAAATATAAAACAAATTAGCAGCAAATCTATGTTGGGCTCAGCATTGATTCATGATGAAATAAGATCAGCTCTTTTGGCTTTCACTCTCTTAACTTGCTGCCTCAAATATAATTAAAATACTCATTTGATAAGTAATTGTCTATAAATATTCACTATATAATAATTAGGCACTAAATATGCAAAAACATATGATTGCCTTTAAAATTGTTTTGAATTAGTAAGTTTTATCTTTTATTATGTAAAATATTGGTTTACTCTTAAGAACTTGTTTTTATGTAGAAATAATTTTATGGGAAATGCTTTAATTATCAGAGAATTAATAATTTTGTTGAATTTTTTAAGCAAAGCAATAATTAACATAATTAAAACCTTAATCAATAGATGACTATACAACTGGCCAGCAAGAAATGAGCTGGTGAATATATTAGATTTTGTGCAAGTTAATTTAATTCAAGGCAGTTAAAATTATATTTTTTATTTAAAAAAATGACAGAGATCTAACGGTAAAAGTTAATTTTTTCAAAAGGACAGAAATTTTTTGTTTTTTTTTTAGGCTTTATGAAAGTTATTTTCATTTAAACCTGCAAAACCGAAAAATGAGATATAATATATCAAAGACTAATATAATATTTTCTATTTTGGGCAATTTATAATTGTACATTGTCCATTTTTTATAGTTCAAATTAAAACGACAAAAATAGCCATTCAAAAAATAGATGTAGCACTATAAAGTTCTGAAAAAGGTTTTTTAAGTCCATTTGTCAGCCTATAACATCAATAAGTTTTTAATTATTTTATATAAGCTATATTTATTTGTAATGGGAAATTCAAATGAGCTTTACAAAATCCCTTATTTTTAAACAGATTTTTGATTCAAATATTTCTCTCATATTCATGAGAATTTTTTAAATATTGAATCAGTTCTACACTTAATTTTAAAGGCTTCCGAAAAGAAAAGGTGTAATAAACCCGAAACCTCAAACCACTTAACTATGTTCTCAATACACTTAAGTTGCATATTAATTTAGCAATTTTTCTTTTAAATTATAATTCTGTGGAAAATATTTTCTGAACGTGAATTGTAATAATAAAGAAATTATATGAGTTTGAGCACATGAAAGTACCTTTCCAAATTATATTTAGTTTTAATCAAATATTTTTCATTGTTATGTCTCTTTGTGTTTTATTTTATTGTGTAATTATGGTTTTCTATAATCATTTTGTCCAGCTATGTAAATATATTTTGAGATAGTAAATATTGGATTTTATTATTTTAGTTTTAGTTAAAATAACCAAAAATTTCAATAATAATAATAATAATAGTAAAACTTATTATCAAAATAATGTATAATATAATTTAACATAAGGAAAACTAAAAAAAAAAGTTAAATAATTTTGATTTTAAAATAATAATGAGAAAAATTAAATTATGCTAATAACTAGAGCTGTTTATTTTAATTCTATATACTTATTCAATTTTGCTTGAGATCATAAAACAGTTTATATTTCAGTACTCCAATTATAAACAGAAGTTAGAAAGTACTCTTCAATAGGTGTTAGATGCTATAAGATAACATTTAATTAGTGTATTAATCGTACTGGTGGATATATAATATATTTACTTGATGATATTATTTATTGAAATTTTTATGTTATGTAAATAAATATAAAACTTTGTTTTGTGATTTTTCATTGTTTTTCATTCATGAATATCACATTCTGAGGGCACATTGTTTCTATGATTTTTATTTTCAATGGAATATTACATTTATCATCAGACCAAATTATGTGGCATTTTGTATGAATAAAACACTTAACAAGCTGTGTTTATACAGAGTTTATTCATTAGCTTAGGGTTTTGAAAAAAGCTTATTGCAGCTTCTTGTCATACATCTATATTTTTACATTATTGCATCCTTGTTACATAAATCATCATTTAAATTTCTTGGTTGGGCTTATCTACCAGAAGAATGCCCCCTTGTTAGAGCCCATGAACTATGTTAATAAAAGAGTTCTAGAGCAATTTGCACTTTTCAAGAACCTTTTTAGGAATCAATGTAAGTTTATGGGGTTTTTTCAAGATGTTTTCTGGTGATTATCACATTACGGTTAAAATCATTTGATCCTTTATCCCAAATGGGATAACTTGAATGCAAGCACCCAGTCCATCCAAAACAAATGGACATCATCTTTTTTAACAGTCAGTCAAGACTTTTGAGGAATATTCAAACTGGATTCTCGCCTATAAATGGTTAGGCTGGCCTGTATATACTGAAAAAAAAAAACCAAGCTATCTTGAAGGAACTGGCAGCTGCGGTTCTTATTTAGTTAAAGAACTACTTCATTTGTTTAAAACAGGCGGTACTTAGTGCAATTACAGGCAACCATAATTACTCCTAATGTATTTATATTTATTAAATAAAATATCACATATTGGTAAATATAGAATTTTCAAGAAAGAAAAAAAAATTTTTACTTGACGATTGTAATAGGATGCTTGCTTCATAAAGATCTGGGGGGGGGGGACCAGAAAAAAGATGTGAAGGGCAGTTGATCAGATCAATGAATTGCGTAGATCATTGTTTGTATGAATTAGTATGTTTTATTTAGATGCATATTATCTCAAATAATACGAATATATAAATAGAATATAATAAAATTCCAGTCATTACATAATTATAAGTATTTTCGTGGCATATATATTTACTTCAATACTTATAACTAATATTGAAAAGTATTTTATTTCGTAATAATTATATTTAGTATAACCTGTCGAACCATTACTTAACATCGGACTTTCATTTACTGTAAGAGGTTAGACAATTAATGAGGGGGAACAGAATAAAAAAATCTATCTGTCCTCGCCAG
Organism: Oncopeltus fasciatus; assembly: GCA_000696205.2. Classification (NCBI taxonomy): domain Eukaryota; kingdom Metazoa; phylum Arthropoda; class Insecta; order Hemiptera; family Lygaeidae; genus Oncopeltus; species Oncopeltus fasciatus. Next base: position 45,773 of record KZ808995.1, on the reverse strand, counting down.
GAATCGAACCTGGATCTCCTGCTATCCGGGCCGGTATGCTAAATCCATTACACCACAAGGACTAGCTAGTTATCTCATTCAATTCCCTCTACATTTTTTTATTCTGTTCCCTCGCATTAATTGTTTAAAATTTACGTGGGATAAAAACCACAACCAAACAAAATATTTGTTAGGGTTAGGTGCGGTCATGTTAGCGATCTTGTAGTGTGTGTAAACAACATCGCTAATAATAAATGGAAAAGTTAGATAACCTTTCGTGTGACATCATTTTGACTTTACAAGGAGGATAACAGTCGAGCAGACAGTCTGTTCTGATAATTATCCATTAATTCGGTAAAGAAATAGCCAAAACCGCAATTTCTAGTTAGTGATTTTAACTGATTATGCACTAAGCTGCAGGTTTCAAATCTTTTTTACAGAACGACCGCTATTACTTATTAATACATTCAAATATTTTACCACTGATTGGAATTAGTGAAAACATATGATTATGAACGTGTCAAGATAGCTTGTAACTGTGTCTCCCATTCACTGACACCTCTGTCACAAAAGAATATTAGACAAGCCATTTCTTCTATGATAACCGTGATTTTTTAAACACTTCAAGATAACTAATATAGAAATAAAATGAACTGATCAATGACTACATAATCATTTCATTCTCTAAATAAAAGTATGATGTACATAAACAATACTTCGATACCTTATTCAAAAAATTATACAAATTAATTAAAAAGTACTTTAATATTAAATATATGAATTGAAGGAAAAATTTTGTTTAAGAAAAACATGGATTTTTTCATTATTTCTTTTTAGATATAAATTATTTTTATAAAGGTGGTCGGTTTATATTTGATGGGCTTCTTAAAGGGAAAGACGAAGTCCCGTATGAAGTTCACAGTGTACGATGATGTTAAAGTGAGACTAGTATTAACTTTTTTTTTTCTATTAGATAATATATGATGTCAATATAATATTAATTTTTAACTTTTGTCTATCTTACCACTGATGACAATAATATCACACAAATATATTGTATATTATTTTGACAGTCAAACTTCAGGATTTTCTCATAGTGAAAATGAAATTAATTTAACCAACCAAAGTTAATGATTCCGTTGCCAAAAATGTATACTTTTTGTGACGTTAATTTGTCGTGACCCAGCATATTACTTTTTTAGTTAGTACTCGCTTCGGCGGTACATATACTAAATTGGAAGTTTAGTTGATATGCCTTTTCCGCACTCAAAATTATTTTCTTGGGGTTTCTCCGTATACAATAAAAACGAGAATCAGCTGATCCCTAGGCCTCCGTAATAACCACTGTCAATTGGATGGCTGATAATTTCATGTGTAAAGAATTTTTGCCTTTATTCTCCGATAAAGTTTACGCAAATAACTTATCTGCGGATGGCTAAATAGCTGTTTTCTGCCTGCGGCCTTGATTAAATCTGATGTCATTAGTCGGCGTGTATCTAAAGTTAATCGCTTCCTTATCAGGCTCGAAAAATATTTTAATAAATGAGATTGAAGCAAAGAGAGAAAGATAACATTACTTTCAGCATGACGTAAATGCCATGTAAGATGCTGACGTAAAACTCTAATGTTCCTTAGCTGTTAATAAAATAATCTAAATTATTGTTTGTTTGGTTATATTCCTTGTTGTTTTGAGGAAGCTTGCAATTATTTATTCCTGGTCCTATTTTTGAATATTTGTCCAATTATATTAACCCAATTTTTTTTTTTTTTCTTTTTTTTTTACTACTGCCTCTTTATTAGTAAATATTAAACCTTGCGCAGTGGCAATATCGTAACCAATGAAGGTCTACTGAGGTGCGATTATTGCTAGTTTAAAAAAAAGAAGGAAATAAGCGCTTTTTATATATCATCTGCGACAAAAATTTGATTACTGTAATATAATACTAAAGCATGGATATTTATTATTAAGTTATTTATTTATTATTATTATAAAGTGCAAATAAGTTGGTTTTACTGTAAATTGGCTTGGTTTATAAAAAAAATAAGCTAGACCTCCCAACTTTTTATTGCAAAACCAGATGCGTATAAAATTGTGGATGTACGGCAATTATTATAGAAAGTGTTCTGATACCAAGAATTTATGGTAAAAAAAAACAGCTTAAGAAAAATCACAATCTAGAATTGGGTTCAATTAAAAAGTATTGGTGGAATAGCCCATCTTGGTATGTGTATAAGTTGATGTTTTAAGAATTTGGCAAGGATTACTAAGTTAAATTAATTTATACTGGACTCAGTTGACCTGAGCGTGAACCTCCACATTTCTTTTCGATCCCTCGGTGCAAGTGGATACAATACTGATGCCAAGATAAACAACTCACTTGGTGGGAATCCACGGGTGAGAATGATCGGTTTTGGTTGTCTAGTACCTGATCTGGTACAGTGAGACCTGCTTCACGAGAGTCCACTCTCTGTGGTAATTATGGAGAAAAATAATGATATGCAATAGTGGCATCCATTTTATTCAAGAAGCCCCCCTCCCCCCACACACAACACTGAATCCCTCTTCCGTCTAACTAGTTGGGGAATCGGTGGGGCAGAGGTTTTCTCTTCGGAAGTGACTGTTCGGAAGATGGGGGCAAAGTAGACTGCATGGATTGCCTTCACTGTTAAATGAGGGGACCGCCTCTGACCCGCTTCGATTCCAAGCAGCCATGGCTGGAACCCGATACAGCGAGTATCTCAAGACTCTGCTGCTCCTGGAAGGTTATAGCTGTGTTTGTGGCAACTGGGATAGGTCAGGTTATAGGGCGATCAACATCATGGTTATTACGCCCTGACTGTTGGGTTAATTAAATTTTTTCATATACGCCTGTTTCTCTTAAAATGTACATAACTTTGCCTACATTGGATTCATGGTTTGCCAGGGATGGCGCCAGTTGTCTTGGGAGGTTTTTGCATGTAAATAGATTAGTGTAATATGGGCATTCCTCGATGAAATGTTTAACGCTCATTTGAGAGCTATATTAAGGGCATATTGGCGGTTGATCTTTAGTGATAAGATGCATGTGGGTAAGATTGGTGTGACCTATTCTAAGTCTGGTTAGTACGACTTCTTATCTTCTGCTTTCCCGGTTCGATGTGGACCACTCCTTAGTGGTGTTCTTAATTCTTCGCACTTAGATGATTTTAGTTGGGGTTCGGTCAAGGTAGATCCAAAAAACACAAATTAAAAAAAATGTATTTTTTTAATGAAGGATTATCTGCCAACGTTTCGGCTTACATTGTAAGCCATCTTCAGGGCTGTAGAAATACAATGTCATGAGAATACAATAATAATTGACAATAGTATAATAGAGAATTGCAATAATATAATGTGATATCAAGAGTATGAATGTAGAAAGCTATGT
>KZ808994.1:97802-129276 GCA_000696205.2 Oncopeltus fasciatus | reverse complement strand
CCCCCCCCCTCAAAAAAAAGCATATGAAAAATCGTTAAATATCTTGTATATCCAGTTGTCGGAAAAATGACAATACATGTTTTTTTATTTTTTCGCCGGTCTCAATATTAAGGTTTGAAAATTTAATTTATTAGCTGAGTAGTTGCATAAAAAACAACCTTTTAAATAGAATATTGACCAGTCTTACACAATGTAGTCTTCCCTATTTTCAACTTTATAACAATAGTTGAATAAGCTCTAATGTAAGATTATGAATAAAAAATGTTCTAAGAGTAAAGTTACATTGAGACCTCTTTTCCAGGAAAAAGAATAGAGATAGTGAAAATAGTCAGAGAATATAATTTTTTGATCATTTATTTATCTACAAAATTAGTATGAATTTCACTAGTCTAAGATTGTTAAAAGCTGTTGTTGTTTTTAATTTAAAAAAATTCCTATAAAATAATAACTCATAAACTTACACGTTCACCGAGCATATCCTATTTATCTGAATGTTTACATAATCGGAAAAAAAATCTATGTCTAAGAATGATGTTTTTACCATTCATATCTTACATTTTTTGCAAAAACGTTTTACGTCATTATGAGGGCTGAACCGTAATACCACGTCACATATAATTGATTTCGATTAAATTTCATTCGACTAATTATCCTTGTTTTCATATACAATTTGTAAATGGTCACTGCTTAACACACCATCAAATTATGGTTTCTCTGTAACTCTTCATAAATCAGCTGTAATTCTCGATTTTAAGCCTGTGTGTGTATTTGACAAAAAAAGATTTAATTTATTTTTTTGCTGATGTTATGCTAATGTATACTTTAAAAAAAATATAAGTAGTACCTGAGTCTATTTAAATTATCTAAAGGAGAATAATCACTTTATTATTCATTCCGAACCCAAATATATTTTTACCTAAACTATTAACAAACCATACGGGTTATCCCCTTAAGATCATTCATAACGGTAAATAAGGAGAATTGATTTATTTAGAATTTTCTTTTCTACCTGAAGTCAATCTGAACATTCCCTCCCCCTTCAATAAAAAGCATTTGAAAAATCATTAAATATCTTGTATATCCAGTTGTCGGATTAATGACATTACATGTTTCTTTATTTTTTCGCCGGTCTCAAAATTAAGGTTTGAACATTTAATTTTTTAGCTGAGTAGTTGCATAAAAAACAACCTTTTAAATAAAATATTGACCAGTCTTACACAATGTAGTCTTGCCTATTTTCAACACAGTTGAATAAGCTATAATGTAAGATTATGAATAAAAAATGTTTTAAGAGTAATGTTACATTGAGACCTCTTTTCCAGGAAAAAGAATAGAGATAGTGAAAATAGTCAGAGAATAGAATTTTTTGATAATTTATTTATCTACAAAATTAGTATGAATTTCACTTGTCTAAGATTGTTAAAAGCTGTTGTAGTTTTTAATTTAAAAAAATTCCTATAAAATAATAACTCATAAACTTACACGTTCACCTAGCATATCCTATTTATCTGAATGTATTCATAATCGGAAAAAAAAAATCTATGACTAAGAATGATGTTTTTACCATTCATGTCTTACATTTTTTGCAAAAACGTTTTACGTCATTATGAGAGCTGAACCGTAATACGACGTCACANGGATTTAATGTCCTTGATAACATTTTGGTAGTCGTTAGCCTCAGTTAGGAATATGGGAGAGATTTGTTTACATCTTTCGTGGATGGTATTTATGTTGTCAGTGGGTAGGTTATTCCTGTCATCTGTTGGTTTGTTTGTCAACACTGAGAAACGATTGTTCACTTGTGTAGTTGATAAGGGAGGTGGGGTTAGTCGCGAGTATCGACTATATCTTTTGGGCAACTCGAATATTCCGGTCTCCATTGACTCGAGCTCAGTTGATGTAAGGTAAGGTGGAGGGACATTCAGGATAGATGAGTTCTTATCACTAGTTGTCTTTGTTATGTTTACTTTGGGGTATACGTGAAGTTTATCGCTAGGGTTACCTTGCTCTTTGTTGGCTTGTGAGGTTAGGTCTTCTTCGTCTTGTTCATTGATCATTGTTGCCAAACATTTCCTCATTGGTGAGGATAATTCTTTCTTTCTCGGTCTAGACCGAGCCAAGGAGAGTCTCATAACACCAATCATACACTGAATTTATGTTAACAAATGTAAAAAAAAACATTAAAATAAACAGGAGCAACAACAATGTCTGCCACTTGGCTATATGAGGAATCAGAAAATAACTTATAAAAATATCTTATCACAAGCATCCAAAGCTAATTTTATACTGGTCTGTTATATTTAATTACCATAATTGTTTTTTAACTCCTTGCTAAACTGGACATTAAATAGTATAGATTTTACGGACGTATCAAAACTTAATATTTGGAAGACAGGTCAACTATAACGCATCTCGCCGCCTTTAAGGGATATAGTTTCATCTGAAATGTCAAGATAAATCAAATCAAAATTGATACACTTTCACCGAGCATATCCTATTTATCTGACTGTTTTCCTAATCGGAAAAAAATAATCTATGTCTAAGAATGATGTTTTTTGACCATTCATGTCTTAATTTTTTAGCAAAAACGTTTCACGTCGTTATTAGGGCTGAACCGTAATACCACGTCACATATAATTGATTTCGATTAAATTTTATTCCACTAATTATCCTTGTTTTCATATAAAATTTGTAAATGGTCACTGCTTAACACACCATCAAATTATGGTTTCTCTGTAACTTTTCATAAATCAGCTGTAATTCTCGATTTTAAGCCAATGTGGGTATTTGACAAAAAAAGATTTAATTTATTTTTTTGCTAATGTTCACTTTTTAAAAAAATATATGTAGTACCTGAGTCTATTTAAATTATTTAGAGGAGAATAATCACTTTATTACTCATTCCGAACCCAAATAAATAAATAAATGAGGAGAGTTGATTTATTTAGAATTTTCTTTTCTACCTGAAGTCAATCTGAACATTCCCGTCCCACCCCCCTCCCTCAAAAAAAAGCATATGAAGATTCATTAAATTTCTTGTATATCCAGTTGTCGGATAAATGACATTACATGTTTTTTTATTTTTTCGCCGGCCTCAACATTAAGGTTTGAACATTTAATTTTTTAGCTGATTAGTTGCATAAAAAACAACCTTCTTAATAGAATATTGACCAGTCTTACACAATGTAGTCTTGCCTATTTTCAACACTATAACAATAGTAGAATAAGCTCTAATGTAAGATTATGAATAAAAAATGTATTAAGAGTAAAGTTAAATTGAGACCTCATTTCCAGGAAAAGGAAAAGAGATAGTGAAAAAAGTCAGAGAATACAATTTTTAGATAATTTATTTATCTACAAAATCAGTATGAATTTCAATTGTCTAAGATTGTTAGAAACTGTTGTAATTTTTAAATTAAGAAAAATTCGTATATAATAATATCTTATAACCTTACAAATTGTTGCACATATATAATTAAAAAGAGTGATAATATATCATCTCACACCAATTACCTGCACCTCATTTGTCTTCCAAACTATCCGATTGGATTTGGTCAAATATATACCTAACTCTTGCATATAGAGTAAGTATTCGAATCTAACTATCAAATTCAACGATTCGACCATATCTATCGAGAACAAAAAAAATGTTTTCATAGGCTCCTGGTGACCATATAACGAATCAGAAATTAACTCATAAAAATATCTTATCACAAGCATCCAAAGCTAATTTTATTCTGGTCTGTTATATTTAATTATCATAATTGTTTCTTAACTACTTGCTAATACTGGACATTAAATAGTATAGATTTTATGGGCATATCAAAACTAAATATTTGGAAGACAGGTCCACTATAACGCATCTAGCCGCCATTAAGGGGGATAGTTTCATCTGAAATGTCGGGATAAATCAAATCAAAATTGGTACACTATCACCGACCATATCTTATTTATCTGAATGTATTCCTAATCGGAAAAAATAATAAATGTCTAAGAATGATGTTTTTTGACCATTTATGTCTTAAATTTTTAGCAAAAACGTTTCACGTCATTATGAGGGCTGAACCGTAATACCACGTCACATATAATTGATTTCGATTAAATTTCATTCCACTAATTATCCTTGTTTTCATATAAAATTTGTAAATGGTCACTGCTTAACACACCATCAAATTATGGTTTCTCTGTAACTCTTCATAAATCAGCTGTAATTCTCGATTGTAAGCCTGTGTGGGTATTTGACAAAAAAAGATTTAATTTATTTTTTTGCTAATGTCACTTTAAAAAAAATATATGTAGTACCTGAGTCTATTTAAATTATTTAGGGGAGAATAATCACTTTATTATTCATTCCGAACCAAAATATATTTTTACCTAAACTATTAACAAACCATACGGGTTATCCCCTTAAGATCATTCATAACGGTAAATAAGGAGAATTGATTTATTTAGAATTTTCTTTTCTACCTGAGGTCAATCTGAACATCCCCCCCCCCTCAAAAAAAAGCATATGATAAATCATTAAATATCTTGTATATCCAGTTGTCGGATTGATGGCATTACATGTTTTTTTATTTTTTCGCCGGTCTAAATATTAAGGTTTAAACATTTAATTTTTTAGCTGATTAGTTGCATAAAAACAACCTGTTAAATAGAATATTGACGAGTCTTACACAATGTAGTCTTGACTATTTTCAACACTATAACAATAGTAGAATAAGCTCTAATGTATGATTATGAATAAAAAATGTTCTAAGAGTAAAGTTACATTGAGACCTAATTTCCAGGAAAAAGATTAGAGATAGTGAAATAAGTCAGAGAATATAATTTTTAGATAATTTATTTATCTACAAAATCAGTATTAATTTCACTTGTCTAAGATTGTTAAAAGCTGTTGTAATTTTTAATTTAAAAAAATTCCTATAAAATAATAACTTATAACCTTTCAAATTGTTGCACATATATAATTAGAAAGAGTGATAATATATAATCTCACACCAATTACCATCACCTCATTTGTCTTCCAAACTATCCGATTGGATTTCGTCAAATATATACCTAACTCTTGCATATACAGTAAGTATTCGAATCTAACTATCACATTCAACGTTTCGACCACATCTATCGAGAACAAAAAAAAAAGTATGTATAGGCTCCTGGTGACCATATGAGGAATCAGAAATTAACTCATAATAATATCTTATCACAAGCATCCAACGCTAACTTCATTCTGGTCTGTTATATTTAATTATCAAAATTGTTTTTTAACTCCTTGCTAATACTGGACATTAAATATTATAGATTTTATGGACGTATCAAAACTTAATATTTGGAAGACAGCTCCACTATAACGTATCTTGCCGCCTTTAAGGGATATAGTTTCATCTGAAATGTCGGGATAAATCAAATCAAAATTGGTACACTTTCACCGAGTATATCCTATTTATCTGACTGTATTCCTAATCGGAAAAAAAAATCTATGTCTAAGACTGATGTTTTTTGACCATTCATATCTTATATTTTTAGCAAAAAAGTTTTAACTCATTATGAGGGCTGAAACGTAATACCATGTCACATAGAATTCATTTCGATTAAATTTCATTCCACTAATTATCCTTGTTTTCATATAAAATTTGTAAATGGTCACTGCTTAACACACCATCAAATTATGGTTTCTCTGTAACTCTTCATAAATCAGCTGAAATTCTCGATTGTAAGCCTGTATGGGTAATTGACAAAAAAAATTTAATTTACTTTTTTTGGTAATGTTAACATTAAAAAAAATATATTTAGTACCTGAGTCTATTTAAATTATTTAAAGGAGAATAATCACTTTATTATTCATTCCGAACCCAAATATATTTTTACCTAAACTATTAAAAAACCATACTGGATATCCCCTTAAGATCATTCATATCGGTAAATAAGGAGAATAGATTTTTTTAGAATTTTCTTTTCTACCTCAAGTCAATCTGAATATTCCCCACTCCCTTCCCCCTTAAAAAAAAGCATATGAAGAATCATTAAATTTCTTGTATATCCAGTTGTCAGATTAATGACGTTACAGGTTTTTTTATTTTTTCGCCGGTCTCAATATCAAGGTTTGATTATTAAATTTTTTAGCTGATTAGTTGCATAAAAAACAACCTGTTAAATAGAATATTGACGAGTCTTACACAATGTTGTCTTGCCTATTTTCAACACTAAAACAATGGTAAATAAGCTTTAATGTAAGAATATGAATAAAAAATGTTTTAAGAGTAAAGTTACATTGAAACCTCATTTCCAAGAAAAGGAATAGAAATAGTGAAAAAAGTCAGAGAATATGATTTTTAGATAATTTATTTATCTACAATTTCAGTATGAATTTCACTTGCCTAAGATTGTTAGAAACTGTGGTAATTTTAATTTTAAAAAATTCATATAAAATAATAACTCATAACCTTACAAATTGTTGCAAATATATAATTAGAAAGAGTGATAATATATCATCTCACACCGTCACAGGTCGTCCTCTCTCATCTTCATGATAGCCCTGAAGATGGCTTACAATGTAAGCCGAAACGTTGGCAGATAATCCTTCATTAAAAAATACAGTTTTTTTAAAATTTGTGTTTTTTTTTTTTTTGGATCTACCATTGACCGAACCCCAACTAAAATCATCTTTGAATAATCTCACACCATTTACCAACACNAAATTTTTTTTCAACTCTTTAAAAAGTTGGATGTTATTTTCAATTGGACACCTTTGTGGGTTTCGTCAATAAAAAAAAATTACATTATTTTTGCTGCTAAGGTTGTTTTGTTAAAAAAAAAAAAAAAATTGTAGTTCTGATGTCTCAATTCAATTAATTAGAGGTTAAAAATCATTCAAACACTCATTCCGACATAAAATATATTTTTAAGTAAACTATTAGCAAACCATGAGGGTTATCCCTCTACGATCATTCATAACTGTAAATAAGAAGAGTTAATTTATTTAGAATTTTTTTTTCTCCCTGAAGTCAATCCGAACATTTGCCAAAAAAAACAAAACATATGAGTAACATTAAATTAGTTCCACATCCTGTTGTCAGAATAATGACATCAAATATTTTTTTATTTTTCGCCTGGCTTAATATTAAGGTTTGAACCTTTAATTTTTTAGCTGATGAGTTGCATAAAAAACTACAAATTAATTAGAATATTGACGTTTCTTACTCAATGTGATCGTTCGTATTTTCAAAACTATAACACAAGTAGAATAACCTCGAATGTAGAAATATGAATAAAAAAATGTTTTAAGAGTAAAGTTTCATTGAGACCTCATTTCCGGGAAAAGGAATAGAGATAGAGAAAAATGTCAGAGAATAACATATTTAGATAATTTAATTATCTACAAAATTAGTATGAATTTCATTTGTCTAAGATCATTAGAAAACGTTATAATTTTAGATTTAAAAAAATCGTATAAAATAATAACTTAAACCCAAAATATTTTGTAAATATACAGTTAGAGAGAGTGATAGTATATCATCACACATCCTTCACCAAGACCTCATTTGTCTCTTCTTGTTCTACTTCAGCTAGGACTCGAGGCCGGTCTCTATTTTTCGGGCTTGTATGCTGGCCACTACACCATCGTGGCAAACCAGATAATCTCTCCGACTCAACGCAACTTAACTCTGAGTCTAAACCTCTAAATAAGTCGAATATATTCATATGCATGAAGTAACATTATCTACTTGTTGTTATTATCTCTATTTGTTAGACGCTGTGTATCACATATATATTTTTTTTAAATGATTTTAGTATTGATATTTGATCTTGAGTTAAGTTTTGTACAAAAAATGCATATGAGTTAGAATAAAAAAATCTTACTACCTCAGCCGGGAATTAAAATCGTGTCTCCTTCTTTCCGTGGAAGTATGTTAGCCACTACACCATCGAGACAAGCCAGATAATATATCGAACTTCCCGCACTACAATGTGAGTCTAAACCCCTGCCTCGCAGGGATGCCCCAAGACATCTTAGCGAATTTTCCTGTAACTACGAGGTAACCTAAAAGGGGACTAATTCAAAGATAGGGGGATATATGTGAGTTTGTAGTTTATCAAGGTATAATGTAAGCGTATTTTCATAAAATATACATTGTGGTTTATATATGCACTTTTGAAATTTTATTAGTCATAGTTAGGATTTGTGTGTAATTATGTAATTGAATAACATATGAAGTAAAAGATACGTAAATGAGCAAATTTCTCCAAAATATGCTTTGCGGGTTTAGTATGTTTTTTATATTTTTCTTATTCTTATAGGTCCAATTTGAAATATGTGCGTAATTATGTAATTGGATAACGTATGATACAGACGACATACGAATGAGCGAATTTCCCCAAAACATGCAATACGAGTATAGTATTTTGTTACTTTCCTTAGTCTTACAGATACCATGCAGGATTTGGGGAACAACTTTCATAACGGAAGAGGTGTTAATGAGCGAATTCTTTAATATACACTTTGAAGATTCAGTATTTTAGTAAATTTTGGTTTACGTAAGGTTTGTGTGAAATTTTGTACTTGATCGACTTATGGCGTAGATGATACGTAAATTGGGGGATTTCCTCAAAATATGCTTTGCGGGTTTAGTATTTTGAATTTTTTTTTTCCCCTTCTCATGTGGGTTTTAGTGGATTTCAGTATGGTATAGGAGGTAGTTAAGGAAGCTAATTTCGTAATAAAAAGCATTTAGGGTTAAGTATTTTGTTAATTTTTTTTTAAATATTGGGTTTTTAATGTAATTTCATACTTGATTGATATACAGGGCACATATTAAGCGAATTTATTATAAATATGCTCTTATATACTCTAATATGCCCTTAAATATTCTTGAAAACCCTCAAATACTTTTAAATCTACTATGATATACTAACATGTGCTGTTATAAACTACAAATTCTTTTACATGAGCTTATACCTTCTGTAATAATCTAGACTCTCTCAAATTTTTGAAATACATTTATACACACTCAAATACACTTATATAAGTTTAAATCTTCCCTAAAGCGGTTGATTACTCTTATATACACTGAAATACCCTAAAACACTCTGAAATACACACATACGCAGACAAGTGTGTTACTTCAGTGTTTAAGGGTATTCCACTGTATGTAAGAGTATTAAACCGCATTAGAGAGGATTTAAGCCAATAAAAGTGTATTTGAGTGTATATAAGTGTATTTCAAGAGTGTGTGTGTGGTATATGTATTTCAAATCGTCCTATTTATTTACTTAAATACACTTATGTACTCTAAATATTCTCAAATACTTTAAAGTTTTCTTCTATGCTCTCAAATACTCTTTANTTGGTCTCCAATCCGAAGGCAAGGGAGAAACAGAGGGAACTGTACAATTATGAACTGGCTCAGTTCAGTTGTTGTAATCACCCTAGAAAGATATGGAATAATATTATGGAAGCTGAGGCCCAGATGCATTGCCGGGCTAGGATAAGGGATATTGAGACCTACTTAGGGATATAATGGGTAAGACAAATAGTCACTTGAAAGAGGCTTACGGGAGCACCGATTTTAACCAATTCTGAACTTATCCAGCACTTTAGAAAAAGAAACTTAAATACATTTGGTTTCATTATTTTAAAAATTACGAACTCTAAAGGGTGTACTGGCGTGTGTGTGTGTGCACACACATGTATATGTATATTAGAAAAGTTTAAATGGACCATATTTTTAGTATTTCCAATGTTATAGAATCACACATGTTATAAGATCTGTTGAAATTTTCTTAAAGTCGCATAATGGTACCATTGTGAATAGCTTGATTTCTTGATAGTAAATCTGTAAATTAAGTTGTTGTTTTTTTGTTTAATATTTTTATAATTATATATCAATATTTAGTATGTAGTATATCGGTCAGTATTATATATCGGTATGCAATACATTTTAAACTAATAAATGCTATAGAGGGAGCCACATCTTTTTCTCAAACTAAATTCATTACATGAGCTGCCTTCTTAAAATTGTTAATTTTTAAAATATAAAAAGAAAGGATACATTAATGGGATCAGACTAGAACTGATTAGAAGTGTTATAATAGGATCATTTCTAATACAATATAATACTTACGGATAGTATTCCTCCATAAAGGAAAGCGAAAACAGGTAAATGGAAGCCGGTGATGAAACAGGATATTACAGTGAATACGAGGGACCAAGGGGAATCACTCACTCGAAGGAGCTTAAAATAGCTTACTTCATCATCCTAGAAACATTATATGCTCTATTTTACTTTAATGAAATAATGTTTAATGTTTTCAATAATATATTTTTTAATCATACTTGCCTTCTTGAGGATAGATTCAGGGGCAGTCTTTGAAGACAGTCTTTTCAGAGTAAACCTCTTAAAGCTTAACATTCTCCTAGAAATAAAACAACATATTAATTCAGCCAACTTTTGTTTGATAAACAAGATAAGTTGAGAGCAACTCATTCTGCTGTAAGTCACAAATATTTATTTGTGCTTCTTTAAAATTCTTACACAAAGGGTTTCAACAGGTTGTTTGTGTTAATAACTTATAATTTTATTTTTCTTGTAACTATTATATGTAAGAACTGATTTATGGTATGCGATGAGTTTTAATCGTGGTATGAGTCTTAATTAAATTAATGCTTTAATTAAAATTGTAACTAATTCAAATTTGACTTTGTACAATTTTTTTTTAAAGATGTTTAAAAAAATTATTAAGGAGAATAAGAAAGAAAAGGCCATTCATATAAGATTTATTCATAAAGAGAATAACTTTAATTTGGTCAAATTATCATTTATTGATATGAAAAAATTATTATTCTTATTAATGAAAATATAGAGCTAATCATTTAGTTAACTATATGCCTAAGTATATGATACTTATAAACATCCTGTGAGACCAGCCTGTGAGATCTGTGACGACAAAAAATGTCTAAGGATTTATGGCTCAGAAATGTGCGATAGGATCTCAACCATATTTTTTTAATTTTTTTTCTTCATTATTTTTTAGAACTTTATTTATATATTAACCGTATTTGATTTGGCTATTATTGTAATAGCTTATTACTCAAGCATTTAAGTAGCTTTATTAAAAATAATTGTTAAATATGAGTATGATACGGGTGTTCTGAATCATTGCTTATTATTATATTATGAGCTAATAAAAACTAATCAGGATTCACTAGTGGGAAATTACATTAAAAAAACATAAATAAGAAATAAAAAAGAAATAGAGGATCTTTAGTGCCCTTGGAACTACAAAAGCATTTGTAAGTCCAAAAATGTTGCTAAAAATCTGAGAAAGTCTTACCTTATGACATTAACAAGGGACAGAAACCCTTCTATTGCTCTTAAATCTGATTATTCTCTCTCAAACTTTCCATCACCATGCTGGAACTACTACAGTCATATTATAAGCATAGCCTCAATTTAATGACACTTTTCACTACCCTTATAGTGATATTTCCGTCATGTATTGAAAACTATGGTTACAAATATGGTTTCATAACTATATCAATTACCTATTGCCTCTCAAGCTTACAATGGTGTAACAATGAAGGTAGGCTCTCACTAAGTATATAAATTAATGAACATGGTTTTCTAGCTTTAATTAAACGCTCCCATGCAAATACTTAGTTATTTAGCAGCTTATTACTCATATTTAAGTTTAAAGATAATTTTTAGTGCAAGGGAACAGAATAAAAAATCTAACTGTCCCAGTTAGAATTTTTTATTCTGTTCCCTTGCACTAAAAATTATCTAAATTTACGTGGGATTAAAGACCACAAAATAAATAATATTTATAAAATTTAAGTTTAAAGGTTAATTATTATTTGGTTGATGATTAGTTGGCCGTCTCGAATATCGTGTGAGAATGGTCGGGGTTTCGGCCAGGAAGAAAAAAATATACACCACAATTTGGAGTAATATTTTTATTTGTGCCAACGTTTCGGCTTAGCTAGTAAGCCATCATCAGGGCTAAAAAAACAATACACACAGATAACAGTAATGTATAAAAATTGAAATATCTGTACAAAAAGAAAAAGGGGATATGTAAGAATATTAACTATGGTTAGGAATAAAACATATTACAAAATGATATGTACCAATGGCGTTGGGTGGAGAAATCTCCCCAGGGCGGTGTCTGTTCACATTGAAACTGCAGAAACAACTGAAAAGTGAAACCACAGTCACAGGGAGGAGTGGGGTAAGTCGGTAAAATTCAAAGAACAAGAATTTTATGGGCCGGGTGAAAGGAATTAACCAGGTAATCCCTTCAAAGGGAAAAAGAAAGAAGCCGACAATGGGGGAGTTCCAGAGTAGTTTTTCGTTGTATTATACGAAAAATATTACAATATGCTGACGAAATGTTGTCTTTGTCCTGCCTATCGTTGATAGAGGTAGGATTAAGATTAATATTAATATTGATAATATGTTTTAATGTTTTAAGATATGCTGTGTGCAGATGAATTTTTTTTTAAAACATCTATAAACAATCAATGTCTTCATATTTTTTTTTTTGTGGTGTATAATCCCACGTAAAGTTTAACAATTTTTAGTGAAAGGGAAAAGAATAAAAAATCTAACTGCCCCAGCCAGGTCTCGAACCTGGATCTCCTGCGGGCCAGTGCATTTTCCACTTATGCTACCGGGACAAGTCTGATAAGTTATTAAATTCCCCGCACTAGTGTTGAGAGCCTAACCTCCAAGACCGACGAAAATATATCGTCGTATTATACTCGAAGGAGCTGACATTGTCAAGCTGTTTAAATGACTCTCGTTATTTACTTTTAAATTTTTAATTTTATAAATTTCTTTGTGGAACAACTTAAACCACTACCTAAAGTTTTAGATACTCTATTGTTATTATTACTTAAATTTGCTACCAAGGCATAGAAATTTTACCTTCAAATTATTATATAGTGTTGACTTTGCGTTATACAAATTAAGAAATTTCATCTAAATAATGTATCTTGGAATACAAATTGCTTTTTAATAAATCACAATTCACTTCACATTTCTTCTTAAAGCAGATATCCATAATGGGGACTTCATTACAGGCTTAAATTGCTTGGTCTCATTAAAAGGCCTTGACCTGTTCTAGTCTCGGCAGCCTTCTCACGTCATACCAGATATTCCGAAATCACTAGCTTTCTTAGCATTTTAAAATTAACTTAACTTATCTTATTTTTGGTAGATGTTATTTAAGTTTTTAGATTTGTAGATTTTTGATATTATTTTCAGAGGGAGATAATTTGGAGAATACATATATAGTTTTGTATCAATTACTTTTAAATTTTTTTACCTATAAACTTAGGATGATTTACCATATTTACAGAGATATTTCGTTCTTCTGAGATTTTTTCTTAAAAGAGTATGAAGAAATATAAAAATACGAAATATTGGTTTAAGCTGGTATAAATTCAAATTTAGGAAAGTTGCCTCTTCTACTATTAAAGGCTGATTTTATGCTACTCCCTGTAGCATAAATATTTATAGTTGACAGATTTTGTCTCTATGGTCAAATCAAGAGACAAAAATGAATGATTTCTCAAGGAACATGAAATTAAAATAAGTAAATTCAAATTTCTCATGAGTTTTTTACATTATTTCATTATTTATAATTTTTTGTTAGCACTTCCTTTCATACGGCTAGAACTTAAGTGACTGTTTCTATGTAGATCATTGGCAATAATAGTTATTAAAAGTATATAAGCCTACTTAAAGAAACAGAGGTTTTGGACAAGATGGTCTCTATCACTGTCTTGGTGAGCCCTTTTTGAAATAAATTCTAAACACTGAGTATAAATATAATACTGATAGGCACAAATCAACAGGCATAGAATCTACAGTACATCATTATATAAACTTAACCTTATCAAATAACCAAATGATTACAAATTCTTAAGATTATGTAATTCAAACCTCGTACACCAAAATAAAAAACAAAACATATCTTAAACACTTTCTTCATAAATTAATTCGAAGTCAGTGGCTACAAGAAATGTAGACACCTATGCAAATACAACCCGTAATGCACAGTAGTATTTAAAATATATGTTAACTCTCTCTCTCTCTCTCACACTCTCTCCCTCAGCGATGAAACTTTGGGCCCGCGAAGGTTTCTGATCTAGTAAAACTATGTTCCGATAGAGGCGCGCGCGTTGTTCCACTGAATGTGTAAATCCTAAACCGTTTATCCGATTGCGATGAAACTTTGGAGAAAGGTTGGGCGCATGCCCGCAAAGGTTTCTAATTTAGTAAAACTATGTTCCGGTAGAGGGCGCGCGCTTCGTTTCACTGAATCTGTAAATACATACTGCTTAGCCACGGGATTTCCCCGCAATTTTTCATGAGAGAAATTCATGAGCCCATGGGCTCTCTGAGGCAGGAGATACAACCGCCTGTCTGGTCTAGGCCTCTCCCCTTCCTTCTGCCCCGCGGCGCAGAGTCAGTGTGTGAGACAGAGAGTTAGTGGTTCCGAAATAGTATTACGAGGAAACGAATTAGAAAGTCAGTGCCATGAATTACTATTCCTATCGTATGATGATTCGTGAAAATACTGAAAATCATATTTTGAAATGTCACCAATTGTTTTATCAATATATTGTCGATATGTATGCAAAAATCGAAACCGAACGACTTCTCTACATTCAATTAAATAGAACTAAGTTGCGTTCAGAAAAATACATTACGTGATGAAAGTGTTAATGGTGGCAATGTGAATCCCAACGAATTGGGAAAAATGGTCATTCTGCCGGCTGCATTCACAGGGAGCCAACGGCACATCCATGAATACGCTCTAGATGCAATGACACATGTTCGCTCCTATGGCCATCCAGATCTGTTTGTTACAATCACATGCAATCCTACGTGAGAAGAATTTAAAGAACTTTTGTTACCTATACAATCATCTTCGGATCGTCATGATATTACCACACTTGTTTCGAACAAAAATTGAATTCGTTAATGGATTTCATTGTTAAGCATCAGGTTTTTGGTGAGACACGATGTTGGATATATACCATTGAGTGGCAAAAAAGAGGATAGCCATATGCATACATTTTAATTTTGTCGATCAAAAACTCACCCCAGATCAAATTAATGAGGTCATCTCAGCAGAAATATCAGATGCCGGCAGCAATCTAGACTTATTTGAAGTCGTCACAAAAAACATGATTCATGGCCCATGTGGTGTACTTAACAACAATTCACCCTGCATGTCTAATTGGAAATGAACAAAACGATACCCAAGAGCTTTAGTTGCCGGACTATCTCTGGAAATTACGGATATCACTCTATCGTCGACGATCAACTGAAGATGGCGGCATATCCATCACTTTAAAAGTACGGAACAAGGATGTCGTAGTCGATAATCGTTGGGTTGTACCGTATTCACCATTACTCTCGAAGGCGTTCAAAGCACATATCAATGTCGAGTATTGCAATTCGGTAAAATCAATCAAGTACATTTGCAAATATATCAACAAAGGAAGCGATTTGGCAGTTTTTGGTGTGGGAAATACAACTGGATCTATCGATGAAATCAATCAATATCAACTGGGACGCTACATCAGTAGCATGAAGCAGTATGGCGCATTTTATCATTTCCAATTCATGAACGACATCCAACAGTTATTCATTTGGCAGTGCACCTTGAAAATGGCCAGCGCGTGTACTTCACGGCAAAAAATATAGGTGCAAGAGCATTGTCACCACCATGCATTTATTTCAATGTGTAGCGAAGATTTGTTTGCAAAGACGCTACTGTACTTTGAAAAGCAAACATATTACACACGGGATGCATCAGCGAAAAAGTTTTAACGCCGCAAACAAGGCAAAGTAGTTGAAGGACATCACAATTTATATTCGACCGACGCGTTAGGCCGTCTATACACATTCAAACAAAGCAGGATGCTTTTACTTGCGATTACTGTTAATCAACGTACGTGGACCGACATCTTTCGAAGAATTGAGAACAGTATACGGTCAAGTTTGTGCCACATATAGTGAAGCTTGCCAAGAATTAGATCTTCTAGAAAACGATACACAATGGGACACTTCACTCACTGATGCATCGACTACTGCTCCACTACAGCAAATATACACTTCATTTGCGATAATATTGACAACGTGCTTTCCATCAAATTCAAAATCTTTGGAAAAATTACAAAGACTACATGAGTGAAGACATTTTGCATCGTTTGCGTACAACGTATCAAAATCCAGACATTCAATTTTCACCAAACGTGTATAATGAGGCATTGGTTGCGATTGAGGACATGTGTTCGGCAATCGTTAACAGTAGGGTATAAAGGGCGGTCCTGGGACACGCAAATGAAGAAAATGGCAGAAACCATGGTTCCCGCCAAAACTTTTTACCTCTAAGCCTACCTCTTTGAATCAAGGTAGCAGCTCTCAGGGTCATACCTCTATCTCATCGCTGGTGACGACGGAGGAGCGAATTTCCTACCTCATCGCTTGAGACGTCATAGGAGTAACCTATCTCTCAAGGACCTCATCGATTTTAACGAATTTCTTACCTCATCGTTAGTGACATCGTAGGAGATACCTACCTCTCAGGGGGCCCAGAGATACTAGCGAATTTTCTACCTCATCACTTGTGACGTCATAGGATCGACCTGCCACGCAGAGGGCCCCTGAAGATTTTAGCGTATTTCCTTGTAACCATAACATAAGCTTTCCAAGCTAATCCCCTTGTAACCATAACATAACCTCCCACAACGAATTGCCTTGTAACCATAACATAACCTTCCCGAGCGAATTTTCTCGTAACCATAACATAACCTTCCAAAGGCGATTTGTCTAGTAAACATGACGAAACCAAGTATTTACCGTTTTTTCTGTAAAAATTGTCGGTACTTTTTATTTTATTTTAAATACTTATTTTTAAAGAGCGAATAATGCGATAAGGAGAAATATCACCAAATTCAGGACTTTGTACCTTTTTTTATTTACGTTTTAACCTTTGACCTTTGATTTATAGGCAGGACATGTTACATGAATTATGATAGGGACTTGAATGGAATCGAGGGATGTGCTAATTAAAATTAATTACCAAATTTCATCTAAAAGGACTATGCTATGGCAGTATGACGCAAAGGGAACATCAACGAGCGAAATTATTTAGGATGTAGGATGTCTTGCAGGTTTAGTATTTTTAATAGTCTTGTAGGTCCAATGAGGAATTTGTGTGCAATTTTGTACTTCATCGACGTATGTTATAGAGAATACGAAAATGAGATTTCCCCAAAATATGCTTTGTGGGTTTAGTATTTTTGATATTTTTCTTAGTATTATAGGTCTCATATGGGATTTGTGTGTAATTATTAATTGAATAACGTATGATGCAGAGGATACGTAAATAAGCGGATTTCCCCAAAATATGAATTGCGGGTTTAGTATTTTTGATATTTTTCTTAGTCTTATAGGTCTCATGTGGGATTTGTGAGCAATTATTAATTGAATAATGATTGAATATGATGCAGAGGATACGTAAATGAGCGGGTTTCCCTAAAAAATGCTTTGTGTTTTTGAAATATAAGGTTTTATGTAATTATTTCACGTATGATGTATAGGATATGTAAATAAGCGGATTTCCCCAAAATATGAATTGCGGGTTTAGTATTTTTGATATTTTTTATTGAAATATAGGGTTTTATGTAATTTTGTAAATATTTGACGTACAATGTAGAGGATATGTAAATAAGCGGATTTCCCCAATATATGCTAAGCGGGTTTAGTATTTTTGAATAATTTATTGAAATAAAGGATTTTCATGTAATTTTGTAATTATTTGACGTATGATGTAGAGGATACGTTAAAGAGCGGATCTCCCCAAAATATGCTTTGCTGGTTTAGTATTTATGAATATTTGTTTTTACTAGAGGTTCTTTTATGGACATTTATCGATTACACATTCAGAGCGGAGGTGGTCTCTAAAGGAAGCGAATTTCCTGAAAAAAGGTATTGCTGGTTTAGTACTCAAAAAAGTTTGAATGTAATATAGGATTTTTATGTAATTATGTACTTGATCGACATTTGATGTATAAGGTAGGTTATTGACCGAATTTCTTATAAATATGTATTGAGGGTTTAGTATTTTGATATTTTCATGTAAAATTTGTGAAAAACAACTTCATGGCTCAGGCTAAGTGTCTTACAGTAAATTTCTTCGGAATGTGTGTTGCGGGTTTAGTATATCTATTTAAAAAAAATTAATATATTATAGGGTCTATAAAATAATATAATATTATTGAGCAACGGATAACGTAGAGAATACGTAAATGAGCGGATTTCTAAATGCGTTGAGGGTCTAGTATTTTTGCATTCTCCAAAATATGCTTTGTGGGTTTAGTATTTTTGAATATATTATTGAAATATAGAGTTTTATGTAATTTTCTAATTATTTGACGTACGATGTAAGTAGGGTGAAAAGGGGGCTTCTGGCCAAACAAATGAAGAAAATGGCAGACGCCATGTTTTCCCGCCATAACTTCTACCTCTTAGCCTACCTCTTTGGATCAAGGTAGCAGCGCTCGGAGTCTTACCTCTATGTCTACACCATCTCTGGTGATGTCATACGACAGATGAGCGAATTTCTTAACTCATTTTCTATCTAATCACTTGTGTCGTCAGAGGGGCGTACTACCCCGCATTGGGCCTCTAAAGATTTTAGCGAATTTCCTACCTCATAGCTACCAACGTCATAGGAGGTCCAACCCCGCATGGGGTCCATAAAGATTTTAGCGAATTTCCTTGTAACCCTGTTATCGTCTTATCATGTGACCTTTTCCCCAATAATATTTTATTTAAATTAATCTTAATCCCACAATATTCTTCTATTTGACCTTTGACCCCACACCCTCCAGAGATTTTTAGATGTATTTTCTAGGAGCATACGGGAAGATATGTGACATATGAAGTTAATCCTTCCTCCCATGTGATGATGAGTTTAAAGAATATATTAGTCCAAACAATGTTTTATTTAAATTAATCTTAATCTCCTATAGAGCTAATCTCCCAATACTCTGTTTAGACCTATTTAACCCACCCTCAGAGAATTTCCTAGTAAAATACGATGTAACCAATGAGGGGATATTCCCCTCCCAAGTTATTGGCTTATCATTTGACCTTTGACCCCTCATCTCCCGAGAGCAAGGTTCTAGACTCCTAAGTCTCAGGTTCAAATCCCTCAGTGCACAACTTTCTCTTAATGTGCATCTGTTTGTAATTCCTAGCGTGCTCCTTGGGAACACCTCGGCCTTACCATTGAATTGAAAATCAGGCGGTCATATCGGGGTGCTGACTATACCACCTCTAATGTGCCATGAGATCATTATATTTATTTCCCCAAATTGAGGACTTTGTGCCTTTTTTATTTATGTTTTAACCTTTAACCTTTGATCCCTTGGAAGGACATGTTGCAGGTTAAGTAATTTTAATATTTTTCTGTCTTATAGGTCTCATCTCAGGATTTGTGTATAATTATTAATTGACTAACGAATGATGAAGAGGATATGTAAATGAGTAGATTTCCCAAAATATGCTTTGCGGGTTTAGTATTTTTGATATTTTTCTGTCTTATAGGTCTCATGTGGGATTTGTGTGTAATTTTGTAATTATTTGACGTATGATGCAGAGGATACGTAAATGAGCAGATATCCCCAAAGTGTTTTTTGCGGGTTTAGTATTTTGAATATTTTATTGAAATATATTTTTTTATGTAATTTTTAAATTATTTGACGTATGATGTTGCGGAAACGTAAATGANTACCTTGAACTTATATCTTGAACCTATACCTTTAACTTATACCTTGAACTTAAACTTATACCTTGAAACACGGGTTTAGAAAAAAAAAAGTAAAAAAAAGAAAGAATAAATTAGACGTAATTGTTTGCCCGACACTTGCTTAATAATAATATTTTTTTGATAATGTGAATATTATTGTTCTTTGCTACTGAAGACTGTCTCTACCAATCTACATTTCGGTGCTTATATATTTTGTTATCTGTCACTTACAGTTGGAGGAATATGAAGATATTTTTCCCCTGGAGGACTTCAATTGCTGCACTTCTGCTAAATGGCACAAGACCAATGAGACTAGTGCTTCTAGAAGAGCACTGAATGTCTTCTTCTGGGCAAGGAAGGTTGAGTGGGGTCCACTCCTGAGAGCTCTCTAAGGGCCACTTGCCTCGTACAACTCGCTTGTCTTCTCCGCTTCCATAAGCCTCTTTTCCTCCGCAGTGAGTACACTTCAAGTAGTTATTTCTGAGTTTCTTAAACCTCAACTCTAACCATGCGCCTGCCGTCCGTTCCATATTGATCACAATAAGTGTATATATGCTTTTTATAAACACCAGATCACTGCCATAGATATATACCTCGATATTTTCTCATTTAAAATAACTCTGATTATTTTTTAAAAAATTTACTTCTTATATTAGACATATGACAAACACATATATGGATGGTATGAAATTATTTAGAAAGTTAAGTAATGGATTTTAATTTGACTTACCCCATTAATGTATGTAAATCTTCTTCCGGGTTGGACCGTGTCAAGTTGTTGATAGTTGCCGAGCTTTCGCACATCATGTGATGGATTCTTCAGGGCTGAATAGAGAATGAGAGCTGTAAAAGAGAGATCAAAAAAATCCAGGTGGTATATAAATACCATGTTTTATACACCAGGTGGTGTATAATCCCGGCGCGGTCTGGTCCTTGGGCGAAGTTTGCCTTCCTATTGATTGATACTGTGTTCTGGCGGCTGGTCTCTAGAGTAGTCAGGTAGCTGGTCACTGATTGGTTGGAATCTCTTGTCAATTAGCGCTGGTTTCCAGTTTTTTCTTAGTCTGTATCCGTCTTCTCTGTTAATATTTTTCGGATTCTTGGTTATTTCGATGGCTTCTCTGATGGTTTGCCGATAGTAGTTGCTTTCCCGGGCCAGTATTGAAGCGTCTTCGAATTTGATGTGGTGGAAGGTGTTGGAGAAGTGTTCTGCTAGAGCTGACCTCTCTGTGCGTCCGTGGTTGATGTCTGCGAAGTGTTCTTCGAGACGTGTGTCTATCGTCCTTCCGGTTTCACCGATGTAAGAAGTTCCGCAGATGCAGGGAATCTTGTAAATTTCTGGAGTCCGAAGTCCAAGTTTATCCTTAGGTTTCGGAAGGATGTCTGTTATTTTTCTGTCCGTGCTGAACGTTGTTCTTATCTTGTGATTTTTGAGTATTCGGGCGATCTTCTCTGTTGTCCCTTTGACGTAGGGGATGGTCACTTGTCCTTGGATTTCTTCGGCTTCTCGTTCTTACTTGTTGCGCTGCCTATTTTTCTTCCTCTGGATCTTGTCTATAGTGTTGCGGTCGTAGCCATTCTTCATGAAGGCGGTCTTCAAGTGTCTTCTTTCTTTCGGGGCTGGTCTGAGAGTATCTCCGCTCTGTTCAGTAGAGTGTTGATGACTCCTTCCTTCTGAGTCGGGTGGTGGTCTGAAGTGGCATGTAGGTATCTGTCTGTGTGGGTGGGTTTCCTGTAGATTGAGTGGCTCAAGAGGTGATCCTTTTTTGTTACGAGTACGTCCAGGAACGGTAGTCTTCCTTCTTCTTCGAGTTCCATGTTGAACTGGATGTTTTTGTGCATGTTGTTCAAGTGTTGAAGGAACCCTTCCAGCGAGTCTCGGCCGTGTCTCCAGATGACAAAAGTATCGTCGACGTACCGATACCAGCAGACCGGCGCCTGTGGTGCAGATTCGAGAGCTCTCCGTTCGAAGTCTTCCATGTACAGGTTGGCTGCAAGTGGACTTAGTAGTGATCCCATGGGTGCTCCTTCAAGTTGTGAATAGTATTTGCCGTTGTAGAGGAAGTAGGTCGATTGGAGACTTAACTTGGCCAGATTAAATTCTTCTTCCGTGAGGAGGTTTTTCATCAGGTTCAGAGTTTCTTCAACGGGGACCTTGGTAAAGAGGGACTTCACGTCCAAGCTAACGAGGATATCATGTGCTTCGATTCTGATGTCTTGAAGAATGTTGACGAAGTGTTTGGAGTTCCTAATATGGCGTTTAGAGTTACCGACGTGAGGCTTCAGTTTCTTTGCGATGTATTTCGCTACGTAGTATGTTGGTGAGCCGATAGTCGAGACGATGGGCCTCATGGGTATGCCTTCTTTGTGTTTCAATGCCTTCAACAACAATTTGACACGGTCCAACCCGGAAGAAGAAACGGTAAATACATCTGACGACCGTCGAAGCCTACGTGAACATCTATCTAATGAAGTTGTTAAAGAGTTTTTCTCCTCCTTTTTTAAATTAAATGAATTTAAAATATGTAAACCCTCATCCCCTATCAAATGAAGCAACTGAGTACATTGTGTTGGCTCTGGGTTTTTATTAGTTTCTGTAGCTAGCAGATAATTTTCAAATTTTTGTCTCCAAAATTTCCAATTGAATGATAGGTTGTCGCTAAAATTCATGGATTGAATTCCTTTGAATATTCCATTTTGTATATGTTTTTTAAATTAAGTATCCCAAAAATATATAATATACTATTTTTATCCCTAGATTTATTTTTTTGAGTTAATTAAAGGGAAACATATGCATTTTATTAATAGTTTTAGTAAAGAGGAACATTTTTAGAATTAATGCTACAGTTCATAATTCTAACAAATATCAAACAATTACCATTTGGTCTGAGGTAGGCAGGAATAATCCCGACTGCGCCATGCCGTGTCTATGGGGACAGGGAACAACACACTCAGAGAGCTGAGATCTCAGAGACCTTTATTGTCCTAGTATTACTTGTTATAACAAGAACTACTAGTACTTTTTATAACAAGTTATATGCAACCATCTAATTCTTTATCATTTATCAAATTATTAGTACACATGTTCGATATTTTAGAAACAGTTTTACAATAATAATTATTATGGATGAGTTCACATTCACCTGTAAGTAATTCGTTATATCTTAATACCAAAGATGGGTAGACATGTNTGCACAGGGAGCCAGAAAAAAAATCTTACTACCTTACCCAGGAATCGAACCCGGGTCTCCTACTTTCTGGGTAGGCTGAGGTAGTAAGATTTTTTCTTGGCTACCTGCACATTTCTTGTAGTTTACATGTCTCCTTTTCCTTATTTATTTTTTTGACTACTCATTTTGGTTAGATTGATTCAATTATTATTATTTTCTTCCTTTTCATCAGAAATTGCATTGGCCTATAAACAATTATTTTCAGTGGAATATTTCTTTATTCCAGCGATGCAGAATTTTAAAGTAGATTTTCTCTTTTTTAACTTTTATTTTATTTTATTAGAAAATAAATTATTATAATCAACCCACAAAGCCAAAATCATAATACTACAAAATATTTGATATTTTACATTTCAAAATGAATACAAATAAAAAAAGTACCTCTCAAGCAGTAAAATTAGTTTCCTGGAAGTGGCTAAGCCTATTTTGATGATTTAGACCCTATTTGTTCTGGTTGGGTGTTTTCATATGAAGTTGATCCATCAACTATAAGGGCGTTAAATTATGAAATAAAATACATTTCACAGCTAAACAGATACTTCTCTTTTTTTTCAATAAATTATGTAAATTGTAAAGTAAATTGATGACATATGTCAGAGTTTAAGGAAATGTCATACTATGTGTTGAGTATTTTATTTTATTCACAGCTAATTTATCATAGTAATATTATAAAACTTTTTTTGTTGATAAATTTAGGATTTTGAAAAATTTAGTGAATTTTCTTGCTGTTATGGTCTTATTAGAGGGGCAGTATGTGGAAGCAATATCGATGGAAAAGACCATCGTGCATATTGACACAACAGTTGCTTGAATCATGTCTGAAAGATCAAAGGAAATGGCTTAGTGGGAAAGGGAGTTATGGGCTAATACCGCAGTTCCTTCATGAGCTGTACCGTCTGGCTGGTCTGTTCTGTAGGTATTATATCCTGAAATATGAATGATTTTTTTTGTTTTGTTAGTCGTGATTCTCTAATTATGACAATGTGTACGTTCATGTTTTTTAGTACTGTAGTTCGTTTGAATGCATCAGGACACCTTAACGTTCCATAAAAGGATAGACAAGGATGATGAAGTGGGGTGCCTTATCTATTCCTCTTTCAGGGCTTAAAACATTGAGAATGTTTCTCACCATGAACTCTTCTTTGTCAGTGAGCTCTTCTTTGATGTCATTGATCAGTGTAGTGTGGTGGCGGTTCCAAATAACAACAACTAGAATCTGTAGAGTCTGTATGCTCCTCGCTACTAAAAATATTGAGTATTTCACTTACTTGCTGTGCGTTTGTTCCTCAGTGAAATTCCTCAAGATTCTTCAGGCTGGCTACATCTTCCAGTACCAGTTTGAACACTTGACTTGTGGCAACAACTGGACACTTTTTATCACTTCTAAAGAAACAATTGCAGGGAGCTAATAAAACACGTCCTCTATTTACAATGCTGCTGAGAAACCAAAATATTATTAGAAAATCAATTTTCAGAGTGGAGTCAGGTGAAACTTTCTCTCCTTGTGTATAATGTTCATTATTTGTTAATTTTTCTTAATTATTTTTTAATTATTTCTTAAGATACTTAAACAAATAAATACATTGATTTAAAATAATATTAAATTTGGTAGTTCATTTAAAAGTTATGTTTAAAGTTAATAATATTTATTATAAGTAAAAATTATTTTTCAGATCAAAGTAATTATCCAAGAAATAGATACAATAAACTAAATCAAAATAATCAAGTGGATATGAGTGTGAGTGATGAAGACAGATGTACTGATACTGATGAAGTATTGGAAGAATATAGATCACAATTAAGTGATAAGTTAAGTCTGTTTACAATTTATCATATCTAATGGGATATACTATAGCTATTCATTGTACAAAAGTTATTGATTCACTACTAAAGCTGTGGTCATTTTTCCATTAACTATCAAACATAAAGGAAAATAGCGTTTTATCCAGAAGAGAATAATTGTATAACGTAAAAATTTGTTAAATAAATTAGATTTATTAGATAAAAAATTGATTACTTCATTGTTAGCAGCAGAGAGTTCTTTGAATAAATTAAGGTTTTTTTCATGAAAACAATAAGACAAATAATTCTTATAAAATCACATTTTAAAAAGGGAATTCAATTATTTTACTAATAAAATTCTTCATAGCGCACAATCAATTACTACACTGTAAAAATTTTTTGTTATCATATCAACACCACAGCTTAGATAGATACTAGAGTTATTTCCAACCCAGAGCCAGAGATTGAGAGTAGCTGTACAGAGATTTTCATGTCTGCAAATATGGAAAATCTATCATGGGTTATTTAATGAGATCATTATAGTATGATGTATGATATAACCCTTTGAGGTTAACTTAAAAGCAGCTGAAGCTGATTCATTTCATTTTATCATTCCAACTCTCTTTATTATGTATGTACAATGTATGTAAGTATGACTGGAATTTTGAGTAAATTAATTCTTCAAATTCTTACATTTGAAATTCTTAAAATTTTGTTTTAAAAAAAAACTATGTGTAGGTAAAAACCAATCTGGTCTTAGCCTATCAGTCTAAGTCAGGTATGACTATAATCTTTAGTTAACTATAGTCTATAGTTAGGTATGACTTGGTCCTTACAGAGTTATAGATTAGAAGAGTCTATTTTTCAAAGTGAGAAGATTGACCAAGAGCTTGAAAAATAATTTATTTTAATATCTTTAACATGAATATACTTAATTCAAATTTATGTTATGCCATCTCACTCCTCTCGGAGAATTAGAGAGTTGGTCTTTATCCTGTTAAATCTTTGATATTAAAGTGCCAAGGAGTAGATTACCTTCAGTGTGAGATATGCGGCAGTCACTCATTGATTGTTATTCTTAGTGTGGTGGTTTCTGGCTTACTCAAGAGGAAATAATGTTATGGGCGTTGTAACCTTTGTTTTAAAAAGTAGCATTTTGTTAAATAATATCTTTATGCAATCCTCTATATCTGATCAAGGCAGTGGTTCTTTTAACATTAACAAACTTTCCCCAAGCTGGACATGTTAAAAAGATGTCCAGCTTAGGGAAATTTCAAATGCTAGATAACACCTAGGCCTAACAACTCACATGGATGAATAAAATTTCTTTATAAATACTTGGGTGTTCCAGCTAAAATGGGCAAAAAGAGTTGGAGGTTTAATTCCAAAGCCGAGGAACTTATACTTCTCAAAGAACTGAATACCAGGGGAGATTAAGATTTTTCAATATTTTTTCCCAGACATAATCTCAAGGACTACTCAGATAATGATCAAGAGGGATTGTACATGATGGTTTCCATAGGACCAATATTTTTACATGGGTGCTATTGTAAGACATATATTGTTGGACAATATTTTGTCCAGTTCCTGTAGGTCCCAGGTTGACAAATTTTGAACTTGTCATTGGCAATTTGACAATAGTTTTAGATCACATCTGATTTGGGGACTATAGCCAGAAAGTCTGCAAGTACGACTTTTAAAATTTTCACAGGTTCAGGGGAGCCATTGAATTTGATTGTGTACTTATCTAGGATCTATGAAACATGCGAGTGTGGACACCGTCTCTAAGATAGAATAGATAACTATTGTGATAAGGGTTGCTAATTCCAGAGGGTCTTGGGTGAGAGTGTGGTGTAGTTTATTTTTGGCTCCTTGAAGGACACCTCTTCAAAATAGCTCTCATTTATTGTAAGATATTAATGGCTGTTAGATTTGCTTAAGGGTAATCAATGGAGCCCTTATTTATACTGGTAAGAAGGTCTTATATGAATGTCACAAATATTTTACTTCATTATTACGTTATATATTATTTCATAAGAATTAATATATATTATTTTCTAAATAACTTTATTTTTTGTTACTTCAATAACTTTAAGTTTAAATATTACTAAGTAATTGGGATTTCTGTTATCTCTCCACGCATTAGAAGAAGAGACAAATTCTGAGAACCTTCATTCTTTGGATATTAAATGGTTTGTCTAAACTCATATGTATTTTAACTTCTATGTTAATTGTAATCCAGTTATGAACTCAAAAAAATTAGGAACCCCCATGAATAAGTACTTTAACATGCGCCATTTTCTGAATCAATAAAATTGAAATGGTGTAGGATGTAGTATTTTAGAATTATATAGTGTTAATTTTTTGGCACCATTAATGTATTTTGAGATTTATATTTGATTTTGCAGTTTAAATTGGTTAATTTGAAATAAACTGCTATTTGAAATTCGTTTAACAAATTTTAAGAGAGAATTTAAAAGTCTTTCTAGTCTTTCTTTTACACACCATTTCATTTCTTCTTCACTTTTCAGTTCTGTCACACAAAACACATTTTGTAAACTTTTGTCAAGTAAAAAAGTTAAAATAATTACATTTATGAAGTACTTTATAAATGAGGTTTTCAATCAAATTATATTAAATTTTTTCATTTTCCTGGATTTTAACTTATTCATACACAGTTCTGGTGACAGAGTAGACCATTTCTCACTTTCAATACTTGCAGCAACTTCATTAGTAAAAATGCAAGTCCAGTGAAACTGGCCAATGAGAAATTATATTTAAAAAATATATATACACAGTTTTTAATTTAGGTACAAAGTGAAATTTGCTTTGCCGTGATACCATAATTTTCTTAAATGGAGAGTTTATTTTACCGTAGACAATATTATTAGATAATTTTAGTTAGGGTTCGGTCAAGGTAGATCCAAAAAAAAAAATACCAATTTNTTTTATCATGCTTATATCATAAGTCTTTCATTATTTATCCACTGTTAATGTAAAACTCGCTTCAGCTTAATTTTGACTAACTCTGCAGTTTTTTACTCCAACTGTTTTAGCTTTATAGAAATTTCTTAAACCAACATATTTGTATTGAATTAAATTGATTCATATTTACTTATATTATCCCCTCTTATTTCCCGTATTAGATGTATTTAACTTTGTGCTGGTCGTAAGCAATCCTCTCTTCATGTTCAATATTATGCTTTTTCCTAAAATATAATTTACTTTTCATTGTTAAATGTTTTTAATTAAAATTTTCCATTAAATATTTATGTAAGGTAATTCAACAAATGTTTTCTACATTTTTCAATTCAAGAATTGTAAATTGTTTCATATAAATTGCTTTGATTTTTGTTGAGAAGTTAAATGGAAGGCAAGGCTTCAAGCAATTTTTTTCAATCAGGGAGACCCCACCAGTCTTTGAACCGACGAGTGTGGAAGATACAACTGATATAAAATAACTAACTTTTTATGTTTAAATTAGTATCTAAAGGATAAACTTCATTAGACTAAATTCTAGCAAAATATTTAGCTTTTTCATTAAACAAAATTTGTAATGAAACAAAAATGGCAAATACATTACAAACAAGCTAGCTTCTTATTACTTGCAGTTTTTAAGTTAGATTTAACATTTCTATCTCTCACTAGTTATTTTATATATTATCTTTATTTATTAATTCTGTGTTTTAAAATTTAAATATAATTTTAGAATTTGTCTGATTGGGAATGATGTCTACTAAGTTAAGAATGTTTGCCAATTACTCTTTACAATTAAAAAAGTATTGTATTTTTTTCTAAATTAATGAACTTATTTATTTACATTTCTACTATGATTATTTCAATAAACATA
Source organism: Oncopeltus fasciatus (assembly GCA_000696205.2). Taxonomy (NCBI): domain Eukaryota; kingdom Metazoa; phylum Arthropoda; class Insecta; order Hemiptera; family Lygaeidae; genus Oncopeltus; species Oncopeltus fasciatus. The sequence continues at coordinate 100,581 of KZ808994.1, read as the reverse complement.
AGTCATAGTATTACAACTTTTATGAGAAATTAGTATTAACACATTATGTCATCATTTTATTATAACTAATTTATTAAATTATTAAACATTCTACAATATAATCAATTACACCTATTAAGCCACTAGTATAGTGCCCTATAGTCTTTTCTATGCGAATCATACTTTTTTATTATACATTGGTAGTTTATGTAATTTAACAATCAATGTATATTCATTCAAATTATATGCTACAACTTTTGTTACTGTGGAGTTCATTCATTTTTGAAAGAGTCTATGGGGCATAAAAAAAAGACCTATGGCAGCAGTGATCGGAAAAATGAGTCTTACAACAAATAGGAACAAACAAGACCAAAAAAAAAACTTAGTTTTTCAAGCAACCTATCAGCTAAAAAATTTAATGTTTAAAGCTTAATATTGAGACCGGCAAAAAAATCAAAAATATTTGAAGTCATTAATCTAAAACAGTGGATGTACTACCAATTTAATGTTTCTCATATGTTTTTTTTATTTTTTTATAGTAAATATTCAGATTGACTTCAGTTTAAAAAAAAAAATATCCAAATAAAGCAACTCATCTTCAGTTAAAAAAAAAATTCCAAATAAAACAACTCTTCTTATTTACAGTTACGAATGATCGTAGGGAGATACTTCGTTTGGTGGGAAATACTTCGTTTGGTGTGCAAATAGTTTAAGTGAAAATGAATTTTTTGTCAGAAGTCAGAATGAGTAATTGAATGACTATTCACATCTAAATAATTGAAATATGAGAAACAGGAACGAAATGAGAAACAGGAACTACATTTTATTTTGTAATAATTTAACTTCAGCAGACGAAGTAATGTAATTGTTTTTTATTGAAAAATACTTACACAGGTGTCCAATCGAAAATAACATCCAATTTAGGAAGAGTTGTATAGAAATATTAACATTATAGTGTGTCTAGCAGTTATTATTTAAAAAATTTTATAGAAACTAATATATTTAGTGGAATGAAATATAAACGAAATCAATTATATATGACATGGTATTACGGTACAGTCCTCTTTATGAGTCACACGTTTTTGATAAAAATATTAGATATGAATGGTCAAAAAACATGTTTGGTTTAGCAAAATCAAAATTAAAAATTATTGTATCTGTATTATTATTTGTATTATGAAATGCATTTAGAAATGAGTCAATTAAAAATGAAATTCTAATATTTATATTCCATACAAGTTTTCTGAGAAACGCATATTAAGGAAAATATTTAAGAATGTAACTTTGAGAATTAGGAGAGATCTTTAATAATCAGAAAAAAAATTCGATATTTATGCTTTAAAGGAAAACCAAAATATATCAATGTTGTATGTTGGTTTCAATTTTCTAACCTTGTGTTCAGTAACATTTTTATTAAAGGAAGATATTTTTGAATGTAACAACGATGGCTCAGTACTTTCTATTACTCTCTAGAGCTGGTATGAGTGGTTAAACCTTTTATGCTCATTTCTTGCTCCGGCTTATAATGTATATAACGCCTTTTACTCTTATCTATATCTATCTGAATGATATATTGGTTATATGTGTTACTTTAGGCATTTTCTTTGTGACTTATTCTTTGACATTATTAATGAATTTATTTTAAAAAAGCCACGTTGTGAATAGCTTAATTATCTTATAAGATTCTGCTTAAAAATAAAATATAAAGTAAAAAATATTATAAGTAAAGCCATTAAATTTCCTAATCACCTGAGTATAAAATAAATAGTGGCAGAGCGATGAAATCTCCACATATTGCACTACCTATATATTAAACAAATATCGATTTATTGATCTAAAGGAGAAAATAAATTTTCCAGCTTAAAGGGCGGAAAATAATGAAGATAGTGGCATGAAACGGCCATTAGGCTCCAGCCAGTACACAGTGCCGTCAGGAGATAACGTGCTGCCTTCAACAGGACTCCAGGATGTCAGATGGGTCACGCTATATACGAAGATTTTAGGCTCCTTTTTGCTCAACACAGAAGGGAATGTGTCTTACTTGGCTGTCTCTAGACAACTCTTCACGTCCATCGTCTTCGTGTACGTCCTTACAACGGGCTACGGCAAGCTCCACGAGTAGGGCCGCTTTGAACGCGTGGTATTCTATATCCAGCATGTCCTCTTCTTCCTCTTCATTTCCCCTTTCGTGGGGATTCTCAAGAGAGCTATTTTCTGCAGCAAGATCCAACGGCTCACTCCAGTGCACTCTTCCGTCACTCTACCCAGGTGGCCGACTGTGGTCTGGACTGCCGTCATGCGCCTGGCTCTGATGCTCCACTCTGAGCCAAAACAGTCTCCATCTGCTATCTTGCCTTGAAGCATGTACTTCATATATAATGCCATGGTAGTATACTCGTCGACGGAGGAGTGCTCCTGCTTCGTTTTACTCCTCGGAATATTTTTTTGTTACCTAAATCAGAAGCTTTCCTTGGCGACCAAGAAGCATGAAGTAGACTCAATCCTCTTAGACTTCGACAAGATCAAGTTGGCTGCAAAGAACTTTAATCACTTTTACTCCCTAAAAACTCTTTTCATTTTTCCGTTAAGCTCTTTGTGGTCGACAACATCTGTATCAGTAAACAAAGTACAACATCTGTATGTAATAATCAAAGTAAAGTTCCACTTAGTTAAGTTTATAGCTTTTTGAGGGGTTCTATATATATATATATTTCAGTTTTTCACTTAGAATTACTTTTTCCACCAACTACCTCAATCACCAGGTAAGAGGAATAGATAATTATTATGTATACATAATATA